>OX411549.1:27637271-27832271 GCA_948146395.1 Fragum whitleyi | reverse complement strand
GCTGCTCTGACCTTCGGTCAGTAGAGCAAAAGAGGTTGTACAAGGTTCACAGAGGGGACAAGAGGGGATATTATCAGTTTTCTTCATTTCCCATTTCTATCAAAGTGTTTTTTTGTTTTTTTTTTTAAGAATTAATAACATCGCTTTCTAGGAATATTAATCAACAAGACCATCGTACGGTGGCACAGAGGTGACATTTGCACATTTTTTTTATTTTCTGGGATTTTCGTTTTTGAAGTTATTTTTTAAAGAATAAAAATAAATGCGAAAACAAAATCCTCGATTTTCGTTTTGCAAGGTTTTTTTTAAAGAATAAAAATATATGCGATAAACAAAAATCTCGCTATTCGTTTTACAAGTTTTCTTTTAAAGAATAAAAAGATGCGAAAAACAAAACCCTTGATTTTCGTTTTACGAGTTTTTTTTATCATTATGTTAGAAAAAAAGAAAATGCAAAAAAACAAAATCCACAACTTTCGTTTTACAAGTTTTGTTTTGTAGAATAAAAAAAAAAGTAGGCATCGGCAGTTCTTATTGGATAATTAAGTCGTGCTCACGACTTAGTGTGAGATTTTGATTGGTCAAATTATCGCGTGCTCACGACTTAAGTTTTCGTTTTTTGCATTTTTTTTTATTCAATAGAATAAAACTTGAAAAACGAAAATTGATTTTCGCATTTTTTTTAATCAATGAGTTTATAAAAAATGTAAAACGAGGATTTTGTTTTTAGCATTTTTTATTATTCCATGAAATAAAACTTGAAAAACGAAAATCCCATATTTTTTCAAATTATTTTTTTATTTTTAAAGGTAAATGACAAAAAATGTAAATGTCACCTCTATGCCACCGTACCATCGCTAGCGGGTCCCTACATTGGATTGGATTTCGGATGCTGGATAGAGCAAAAAATTAAAGCATCGAAAAAAAGGGGCATAAAAGGGGCATCAAATGTCCCCATTGATATTCTGGATAGCTCATGTGAATGTACGTGCCGAGTTTCAACGACGCCACAATGGTGACAATACCTAGGCGTTTTATTCCAAAACAGCCGAGCTAAATCATTTTGAAAAATAGGTTGAAAGGTGGTTCTGTTTCAAAATGAATTAGATAGCCGAATGTAAAGGGCATCTTATTTCATGCCAACAAACAGACAATCTTCAAAAGTAGAAATTTGTTTGGCGACTAATACTTCGTAACAGTATCTTTGTTCAAGGTGTAGTAACGATGTTTTGGGCAACCATAGACAGATGACAATATCATCTAATTTATATTGACAAAGTAACAATAACTATTGGCAAAAAATTTAGACATTAATACATACCGGGAGTCCGGACAGTGATCTTCGTCCACCTGAAATGGAAATTAGAATTATAATTAAGGTAGTGGACCCGTAAAAGTTCTGCAACGTTTAAACATGCAGTGTGTCCTATATAATACAATAGTTATATGACAAAAATCTGATTATAAAAAACAAATGCCCGTGGTTATAACCTATATACATTTGCAAGTCATCATGTCATTTTTTGTGTCAGTTGTTACATCAATAGACTCAGATTATCTAGCCAACTTGTAGTTATTGTGCCTGTCCTTCCATTAATCGGTCCGTCAGTCCTACAAAAAAAATATATATAGAAAATTTGTCCTACATTTGTGAATGAATTGCAAAATGACTGCTCAATGGTTTTTAAATGAGTAGAATTGCTATTTCAAACCATGGTTTCGAGAGCTTCCAGGTCACAGGTTAATGTCAAACATTAAAATTGACCTTGTCCTGAGCATAGTTCCTACATCTTTTGATTGGTTTCAAAGTTGTTTAATACAATTGATCTCCAACATGAGAAGATGTTTCATTTGAAAGAAATATTCAGATAGCTCCGAGATTAAGGTTACAGCTCAAAATTATGTAAAATTTAATTAATCTGTAGTATACTTCAATGATATCATTAAAAATTTCCCCACAATCATTCGCCATCACGAGAGTTTGTGCCACAGATCAAGGTAAAATGTAACAAGAGGCCATATGGTCAGTATCTTTCAACTAGCACTGAATGTCTAACAGATTTATGAAATTCACGAATAAATTGCATTTAAATTATTAAGCTAAGTCATAATGAATGACAAAAAGGCTTAAGTCAACAAAGAATCTTATACGAAAGTCCCCTTTTCCATGACACAGAAAAGCATTTCAAAGAGTCTCAAAGATATCAGAGAGAGGTATATCATAAAAAACAATCCTGACATAAATCATTTGCATAAAAAAACAATTCAGAGAAGATTTTTTTTTATATTTTGTCCAATGAAACCTTACTTAGCTTAATCGATCCATCAATCATGATTTCAGGAAGAAATATCCAGTAGTTTTAGAGGAGATTTTATTTTATTTTACCATATATGACCATTTTGGGGTGACATGACAGCCTGTAGCACCCAAGTTACCACCCCAATTAAGAAAAAGGGAATCTAAACGTGCATGCCCCAAGCATCACTCCCGTGCAGTTTTTGTTGAATTCTGACTGGTAGTTTCAGAGAAGAAGATATTTTCAAATTTGGCCACAACGGGCCTTTTTGAATGACACGACGGCCCATAGCATTCGGGTTATCAGCTTTATCAGAACTAAAAGAAGGAATATGAAAAAGTATGTAAACATACATGTGAAGCTTTGTTGAATTCTGACTAATGGATTCAGAAAAGATTTTTTTTATTTCACCATAGGAGCCCTTTATTGTGAAGCGACAGTCTCTAGTGCCAAAGTTATCAGTCTGATCATGATTAAAAGAAGGAATCCGAAGGAAAGTGACCAAAGTGCCATTTCTGTAAAACTTGGTTGAATAGAGGTATTTCACGTAATTATCTCCCTTGCGTACTCTTTAGTCACACTGACATAACAATGCAAACGAGGGGGCATCCTTCTTTTTCCCACTCTTTATTTCATTGAAATTTATCCGAATAAATCAGTCGATTACAACTATTAATAAAATAGATCATCAAACTTTTGTAATTCAAAACAATACTTAAATGTCATTAGAAAATACTTCGACCACTTTTAGGAATTTTTATTTTTGAACAATGAAAAAAGCGACGTTTGATTTTAGTTGTGTGGAATAAATTGCAGAGATAAATCTTCAGTGTTTTTCTACTTGATAACTAAAAATCTACCGTTTTGAGAAAATACTTTGATATGATAGTTTGTTTGGATTTCTTTCATTTTATTTTGACTATTCATTTTCATTAATTTAATACTAGTAATTGCATGTTTGTGCGCCACAACTTGTCGATCGTAATTAATTAACTAAAAAATACAAAAAAATAATAATAATCAAAATAAAGAGATAATAAAAAAACAAACAACAAAAACGATAGAAGACAGAATGTAATTTCGACACATGTTTATATTTTTACTCTAACGAAAAATAAAAAAGCGATAACATATCGAGAGATAAAGATAATGTGAAAGGGGGAGAAATAATTCAATCGCAGGTTTATTATTACGAGTTGCTATTTCATTTTGTTATTGATTCAAATTTTAAAAAAAAATTACTTATATTGGGAAGGGCTTTTAAATACATTGGAAACGTGCATTTCACTGTTTCGAAATTAATGATTTTGTATATTGTAGAACTGAGTTTATCCTTCTTTTCGCGCAGCCTTTTTTTTAACACTCACCTCTTAGGAATCCAATTAAATTTCCAAATTCATGAATTATTGAACGCACATAAATACCTTTTATGAATATATCTTCATCATGAAGATTCGATAGAAGTTAAATACGATTGCGTAATACCATATGTCACATTGGACGCTTAATTATCACCAGTACAATGTTTATTTATTGTTTATTGTTGTAACTTATGACTGCTGCTTTAGTGTTTTACCGCTCTTTGATCTGGGGTTTATGGTATATTGAAAAACCCTTTCTAAAATCAAAAACTCTCTTGAAGATTAAAGTCAACCCTACATGTTTTTTACACTTAAGTTTTTTTCAAGCGATTTGAAAAACAACAGTGCTGCAAGGAACTTGTGCTAAAATATTTCAACGATTCTAATGGAGTATTAGAAATATGGCCCCTATATGATAAATAACATGAACATTACTTAAACTAAGACTGGTCTTTCTGTGCTATTTACAAAATACGACGTATTTATCTATTTATTACATGTATTATCATTTAATATTTCCTAAGTATGAATATTTCTTGTGCAAACAACAACAACAACAAAAAAAACCCGCTGTTGTAAAAAGATAACATGTTTCACAAAGAAACTTATATTGCTCGGTCAAAATATCACATAGGCTTAATTTTCCACAATCATGATCCACAAAGTGAAAGATCGTCAATGGGTTGGTTTCAGTTTTCTCTTTTTGCCACGAAGTTTCAACAGCGCGGTGGTGTATTTGGTTGGAATATGCGCTCAACGGTTTATTTTTTTTATCATTATTACTTTTTTCTACAATACATTTCCTTGTCTCAGTGTGTTGATAACGATGTGATGGTAAATTCTATTCAAAATAATTTATATAAAACTATAAAAAGAAATAATTGAGTAGGCTACGTATTTTTCATTTTTAATGATATTGGAATTTTAATGAAAAGAGCAAAATAAATGAAAAGTTTGAATAAAAAAATGGAATAATGTATGAGTAAAAATAATTCAGAGAAAACTTTAAAGCCAAAATTTAAAAAAGTCAGTATAATAAAAAAAAATCAAAATACTTCTTCATAGGTCAGGGACGCTAAATAGAGTGAGATAAAGATACGTTAATCAAAAGCAATAAATAAAAAAAATGACTAAAAAAGGCATGAAGTATTTAAGCATTAAAACTACATTCTAATTATGTGTAAAAATAACTTTGATATCGTTTGTAACGACTAGTATTTTGTGGTTTAAAATATACTATTTTACTATAAACTTTTATTGGACTAAAATGACATGCCCCCTCGTTTGTATAAGGGGCGGAGTCGAGATATTTCCGCGCATGCGCAGACTTATGTGAAATAGGTCTATTCTGACCAGCAGTTTCAAAGAAGAAGATTTATTTATGTTTCACCATAGGGGACCATTTTTTTGGTGTTGCGACAGACTGTAGCGCACAAGTTAAGGTTTAAAAGAAGCAATCTGACAGAGCATTTCCTCAGAATTATTCCTGTGAAATTTGGTTGAATTCTGACCAGTAGTTTCACCATCAGGTGCCTTTTTTGTGTGCCTCGAGAGCCCGTAGCACTTAAGTTATCAGATTGATCAGGATTAAAAAAAGGAATCATAAAGAGAACACATTTTGCATCATTCCTGTGAAATCAGGTTGAACTCTGACCAGCAGTTTCAGAAAAGATTTTTTTAAAGAAAACGTTAATGGAAGCACGGACACACGCACTAAAGACGTACACCAGACTACGACTATAGCTCCGCTGGACTTAATCCAGTGGGGCTAAAAACTTAGCTTGTCTGGAGTATAGCCATTGTATGAATGGACGGATTTGATTTTTTTCAAAAAACAACTATATCATTTGAAAATGTGTTATGTATAATAATTTTTCAAATGTCAAAGTTAAATCATCTGCTTACCAATAGATTATCTTAGCTAATATTACCAGGTAGCGTAGATGGGATATGTTTACCAGTCTATTCTAGAAGAAGCTATCGATTCGATACCCCTTGAGTCGTGAAGATGACATTTAGAAGGCCTAGTGGATTCATGAAAATCACGAATGAATTACATTAAATATACTTAGCTTAGACAATCTATTGGAAAGCAGATAATCACCAATTCAACAAGAAAGCCACTTTTTCACTGACCTGAAATATTTCTAAGTAGCTTTAATGTGTCCATAGTCATATGATTAGCAACATTTTATTTCACAGAAAACTGAAAATAAATAAACAAGTTATGATTTCAAGAATATTGCACCCCGAAGACCCCCTTTTCTATGATGCAAAATTATATCACCCCATATTAAAGAAAGCTGATTAGAGCATCGTTCTTGTTTTGTTTGGTTTTTTTTTTTATTATGAAGTATTTTCAGAGAAGAAGATTTTTTATTTCATCATATAGGAGCATTATTCGATGACACGATAGCTTGTAGAGCCGATGTTACAAAGGCTTGTTCTAACTTTAACGAACGAATCTGAAAGGATATTCCCTAAGCATGCTAAGTATCTTCTTGTGATGTTTTGTTGAATTCTGCCTAAAAGTTTCAGAGAGGAAGATTATTTTGATATTTATAATAACTGACCATTTTCAGTGACGCCAAAGCCCGTAGATATCTCATCATTCTGATTTAAGTTTTACGAAGAAAATATACTGTCATAAAAAGAGCTCACAAAAATTTTGAATGAACTTTTTTGCTATCGGCAGAAGACAATAATTTTATCTATAAATTTGGATTATAGCCTAAACTCTAACACATCCTGCTATCACAAACTCTCTTCACAAACTCGTGCTTCCCGTGGTAAGTTTGTCGCAAGGTTTTAGTCGTGCGCCACGTGCGACTTGGATAAATGATTTTGTTTTTCGAAACCTGTACACGTGGCTTCGTTAGTCAAAACACAACTCGAAATTCACCGAAGAAGGATAAAAATATTCATATCCATAATGCCAAGGCTAAATAATGACATTGATGAATTCTGCCTTCGCGAAGAAATCTGAAAGACCGTGGTCTAAGTATCGTTCATGTGAAGTTTTGTTGAATTCTAAAGATTTTTAGCTCCACTGGACGAAGTCCAGCTGAAGCTGTTGTCGTTGACTGGTGTTCTTCCAACCGACCGTCCGTTAACTCTTTCATTATAAACCTTCTCCTCTGAAATTACTGGCTCCAATTCAACCAAATTCCACAGAAATTTGACATGCTCTTTCAGATGTCTTCGTTAAATTCTGATCGGGCTAATGAAATGTGCTGTGTGAGCTGTCACGTCACTGGAAAATGGTCCCATATGACGTCTCCACAACTCATGGAAATTGCTTTTGTTATTCTCTCAATGATCATAAATTGATCTTACACTGAAACAGATAATTATCCTATATATGTTTACTTACCATGTATTGCGGCATATCTTCCACGCCATACGAATAAGATGAAAAATATTTTAATTCCAACTGTAACTAGTAGATATCTGCAGGTCAATTTTCTGTTCATTTTTATCCTGTAATGTTTCACTAATAACTCTAGACGGACTTATCCGAGATAATGAAGTATGATTAGCAGCACGTGCGCATATGATCATAGTGACACTTTTTATCCGTTATAGCTTCATGGTTTGATTTGAGTAGAACTACCTTGCGTTCAGGGGCCAGTGTCATCAAAACATTTAAGACGTCCTTTTGTCTTACTGGTGACTTTCGAAGCAGAAACAACACAAATCACTTAACATAGTTATTGATAGATTTGTGATACATGCTTTTAATCCTAAATATGAGGTAAGACATCGGTAAGACAAAAATGCATCCTAAATGTTTTGATGAAACTGCCCCCTGGATGACAAAACGGCGTAAACGGTTTGCCAATTATACCTTGCTTTTCATGTGCACTTGTCCTGAACACAGCCGCCACCATAGCGCATAGTTAGGCATAAGACTTCCAATCTGGAAGTCGTGGGTTCGATCCCCGGTGGCGGCAAATATCCTTTCCGACGTTTGCCTCTCATCAATGGGTAGATAATCGTAAACCTATGTGAGATAGCAGTCGGAGGCTAGGAAAGGATGTAATGGTAGTACAGGTGAAAGAAATACCATGAATCCATTGTTAGGTGCTCCGGCCGCCGCGATATAACTGCGAAATTGTTGAAAGCGGCATAAAACCCATTCAAACAAACAAACATTGTCCTGAACACAGTGCTGCCCTGCGTTCAGGATGAAAGGGTTAGTGAAGACTTTGCGAAATGAGACCTTGCTTTGCACGTATGTGCACGTGCAAAGCGGGGTATCATCTAAAAGCGCTCGCGAACCGGTTTTTACATCCTGAACACAGAGCTGGTTTTGCTGTAAAATGTTTTAACCCTCCTTTCCGAAGAACATCAGAAGGACATTAAAGTGATGACGTGGTTCCGTTCCGTTCCGTCCGTTCGTTCGTCTGTTACTAAAATGAAGGTTCCTTTCGGAAACCAAGTGGATATTTTATTATGTGATAAAGGCTCAAAATATTAATGGAATCTACTGAAATTTTCGTTCGTAAGATGAAAGACGGATCGTAAGGAATATTACTTGTGAAATTAAAAAATAAACGTACATGTATCTTTTAATTCGGGAAAGAATGTATCTACTAATTCGGGAAAGAGAGTCTAGAAGTAATTATTACCGACAAACTATCTATTAGTGGGGAAAAGTTTCATTTTTTATTTCACTTCTACGATATCTTTTTTGGAGAAAAATTAAAAAAAAAAAAATAAGATTCAATTCGGATAGACCACCGCCAACAAAAAATCATGATATCGGCATATCTCGTGCTTTTACATGTATATCTCTTTTAGATTGCTGACGGATGATTATGACGTAGAAGGCCTTATATCGGCACTGAATTCATTATACAATTAACAACATCGTCAAAATAAAGATGAATAATTTTGGAATGAAATTGAATGAGTTTATTGAGCGCGTTTTGAGTGAAATAAAAGTGAGGTAATCCAACGATATTTATGACCCCCTTTCATAAAATATGCATACAAATTCTAGAAATAGCTTCTGGTTCTTCAATAACCAATCAGTAGCTTATAATTTCAATTGTATAAGTGAAATCACAATTTTTCCTTGCTTTATTTATTTTTAATATATTTTTTATCTCATCTTATACAGTGATTTTAGAGCGTTTTGAAAAGTTTGAATGGGTAATTGGATTGAATGAATGGAACGCTGATTGAGCGATATAGAATGGCACTGCTACGATGACCACGTAAAAACAAGAATCTTTCTGTTAAGGTAGTAGACCCTAAATAGATCTGCAACGTTTCGGAAGAAACGAACTGTAACAATGTTAGCCGAGGTTAACTAATGATTTTTATTAGGAAACCTCTGTCAAAATTGTGAAAGATCATGAGTTCCGAAACGTTGCGGATCTATTACGGTTCCACTACCTTAAAACGAAATATAAGGATGTCTTTCCAAGGTTTACGACATCAAAAAGTTATGAAAATATTCTCATTAGGGACGGGAAGCCTAAAAATAGACGTTGATATCCAGTAGAGGTCCATTCTCGGCACATGCTCATCTACATTTCATTGTTAAATGATTCGTAATCATGTAATCGGTCCTCCGTTCAGGATAACAAAACGGTGCAAACAGTTTACCATTTACAACCCGCTTTGCACGCAAGTGCACATGCAAAGCGGGATATAATTGGCAAAATGTGTAACCGTTTTTTTCGTCCTGAACATAGGGCTGGACTCATCTTCTGTTTGGAAACGGAATGGCCCCCTTCGGAAACTGAAGCACTGTGTCTGGTAACATTATATGACAATTTCCGTTGATCACCATTAGATTATATCAGAATTAATTAATATACCGGTTATGCGGATTAGAATCTCCCATTACAGCTTCTGTCAGTGGATACAGAAATCCGTAAATGGTCAACAAGGAAATATCCGATGTCTTTTTTCAATGCCTTTTTTTGTTTTTCAAACGTTATTTGAGAAAAACGATTCTATATAATCCTTTTTTTCAAAACTGTTTAAAGTTCATAATAAAATCTGGAAATTGTCACTCAAATCGATCAAAACAATTCCAAATCACTCGCTCAGCACTCTATTAATTAATTAAAACACTAATGCAAACCACTCAAAACGTTCCAAAACCGATCAAAACACTCAAGATCGTTCAAAATAATTGCTTTATTCTTTTGTTCAAACTGAATAAATCATTCTACAATTTTATTGGTCGGTAAGGGTTTTAAAGCGTCTGATTGGACCTTGAAGAGACGAAATCAGAAAAGAACGTAGTATTTTAGAGAGAGACAGTGAAATATCGTTAATTTGTCCGAATTGAGGAAAATGCATAAAATTCAATTAATCCCCTTAAATTTCACACAAAACACGCTCTACACAATCACCCAATAATCATTCCAAAATTGTTCAACTTTTCAATGATGGTGATGATTCTAACTATACCCTTATTTTACTTCTAGAAATCTCTTATTGTAACCCAATCGTAGCAAAAAAGTAAAGATTTTATTAATTTTGATTTTTTTTAAACTAAGCACTTCTACCACAGGCGATTGTTTAATAATCCGATTTTTATTCATATAGGTCATAAAAAAAGAAAAGAAAAGCCTCTTGTGTTTCTTAAACCTTGTTGAGTGGCGCGTTACTGCGTTACTCGAGGATAACACGATAAAGGCTCGGGGTAATTCTAATTTTTATTGTTTCAACACATCGTCTTGTTTTGTTTAGAAATATACATGTATGTATATGAACATCTTGTGTTATTCATTTGGATAGAAATTCTGCAAAATGTTTGTATTCGTTCGCCCTCAAACTATTTTCTATTTATGGCTGTCTTATAATGAAGATTACAATTCCGTCATATGTATAAAAAAAATCAGATGTAACAAACGATTATTCTATCTATTTAATGAAAATAAAATAAAAAGATGAAAAAAATCGGGGGAAAAATCCTAAAAGTGAGTCATTCAGCACGTGATTACTATCCAACGTCAAGGGTATGTCACACTTTGCGGCGACTGCACCGCGGCTCCACGTCGATTATGCCTTTTCAGCCCGCAGTGGGATTGCTTGAAAATATTCATGCTACTCGGATGAAAACAAAAACAACAAAAAACAAACAAAAGCAGTCGGCCTTTTCACGGCGTCATTGTCGGTGCCTAGCCGCTCTTTCTACGCTCGTGTGGCGCTTCTAAGGTGTTCCTATGGCTATCTTCAAAACTGGTTTTTCAAATAAAAAATAATGTTCATATATTCTGGTTGTAGAATAGACATTCATTTAAGAGATGAAGAGAGTATTCTGGAATTTCATTGAAATATGAAACTAAAAACCTTATTATACTGTACGAATACCCGAAGCGTTTCATTAATGGGATTAAAAAATACACTCTTCATATTTTATAATTCAATATCATGAAGCAAAATGGAAGAATTTCTCCATAATAAAACATTTCTAATAAGGGACTGCTTTGCGCGCAAGCTTAAAAAATTAGTTGGGTGCTAAAATCGTTTTCATTGAGGAATAAAACCAATTTTTTAGCAAATCAGAAGGAACGAAAATTCTTGGAAACCAACTATATCAAAATATTTAAGGATGAATGAGCGGCGAATTGTGGAATAGACAAAGTGAATGATTATGAAAGGATTTTGAGAACGATGAGTGAGTTTGGAGTTAAACTCAAGGGATGTTATACAATAAAGTTGATTTCATCAAATCGGACGAAATAAGCGGTATTTTATTACCTCATTTAAATAAAAATTACACATTTTTCTGTGTTATGCGTTTTCACGGAAATATCAAGAGTACAATAATTTGATCGATTTGAATAAGATGTGGCTTGTTTTAAATTATTTCGATGCTTTTTTGAACAATGTCGGAGTGTTTTGAATGATGTGAGTGTTTGGAATGCATTGAATGGAGCTCTGAGCGATTGGTTTGGACTTTTTTTTATCGAAATGAGTGTCAATTTCACGATTTTTTTAAATGTAGCACAACGTTTTCCTATATTAAATTTTTCAATAAGGACGCAGTATAGTCAAAAACATCGTGAACTTGACAAGATTAATGTTTTGAAATGATTTCGAGTTGCAAATGAATGAGTGGAATAAGCAAGTTTTGAATGAAATTAAATGTAGGTGATATGGCATCGCTATATTCATTCACTTGAACGAAATATAAAATAGTGTATTACCTCCCTTAAAGATAAAAATCTAACCATCCTTTTCCATAAGTAAATTATCTGTCTTCAGGGATGGTTTCAATCATCACCAGCCAATAAAAACAAGGAATGATTAGGTCGACTTTGAAGAAATTGTGTACCTTTTTGAAATATACCGGAGCGTTTTGGAATGATTTTGGGGCATTCTTAAACGTATCGTTTGAGTGGAAGGTGTGTTACGTTTAGAACGCCGAGTGATCGACTTTGGATGGATTTGATTGGGCTATTTATACACTAGCCTAGTCTGGCCGCCAGATTCTTCTTTACAGTCTCTGGGCCAACTTATTTCTGACCCTGTGCGGGTACTGTTGCCCGCAATATCAGAGTATCTCTCAAAAAGCGGGCTACCAGCTGTAGACTGGTCCACATATCGACTATATTCTAGGCTATTCTGATATTCGACAGTGAGACCAGAAATAAGTTGGCCCAGTATTTTTTCAAAGGGAATTAAACTATTACAAATCTTACAATTAGGTCCCCTATCTCTAAAAAGAAGTTTTTGTTCAACACCTGTTGATATGAACTTGGATTTAAGAGGCTTGTAATAGAACTACATTTTTTCTGAAAATGCTAACAAAAACGACTGCGGCCAGTCTAACAATGGCCTTCTAGATATCCACACTGTATTGGAATAACTCAAAGTCGTACTTATATACTGCTATTAATTGTCGAATAAGGTCACGCGGTAAACTTTTAAATTCCAGTTTCATCAATTCACGTTTTTGGTCTTTCAACTGTGTTTTCATGTCACTATTTTGCGAATCTATGGTCCCGAAAATAACTCTAAGGAACACATCGGTTGTGTTTTTATGAAATTTTCTTTTGCTCAATAATTCTAACGGAAAAGCAAGGTTTTTGTGAATGTATCCATTTAGTTTAAAAGCTTGCCACAACCGACGCATTATTTCCAAAGGATCGTAGCAGTCTTGGTTCTTTGTATTCACCAAACCAAGGTAATTTTTTACCAGCATTTCTATTTCGCCTTTGTTTCGGTTATTCTTGTTACTTTTTCCTTCTTCCAAATGTAATCCGAACGTATCCATTATGAAAGTCGAATCTGACACAAATGTTTCTTGCTTCCCTATGGCGTCAAAATCCACATGACACGGACTGCAAATGAGGTGTACGGGCTTCCAATGCTCATTTAACCGTTTTGGAGGTATTTTCACAATGTATTTAACGAATTCCTCAAATGTTATGTCGGACACGCAGCCTGTATAATTTTGTCTCATCGTCTTTGCAACATGAACTGCTGCTGTCCTCCAAAAGTCCGGTAAGAATAACTTATCTATATACGCCGACCACAAACGAGTGAATGGGTGACGTGTAAACATGAAACTATGAGTGTTTGACAACATGAAAGATCCTAGCTGATCATTCATTGAAGATACTATAATGTTCTTATATTCACCATAATGAACCTGAACCCTATCAATATCTGACGGTTTCGTAATTTCCTTGTCTTTATCTTTGAAGTCCTTGGCAAGAAATCGCAGTATCCGCAGCCAGTGTGTGCACCCAACTTTTGGTGTCTTGCAGTAGGTAATACCACCATATGTGTATAAACTACCAGTAGGGGTTGCGTTAGAACTACGCCAGTATGCTGTGTTTGTATAACTTCTGCATTGGTCTCTGATGAAAGTTATCTTTTGGTGCATGGGGTCCGTCTGACCATCCTTCTCTTCTTTAATTTCAAACTCTGAAATGGTACCAATAAAGAATGAAAATATTTCCAACAAACGAAAAAAAGAAGTATACAAAATCGCAAGGTCTACCGCAGGATTTTCGGGTAACGGAAAGTGTTGGGGCGTCGTGGGTCAAATGTAAACTAGGCTTGAAATGGACAAAATCGAAGATTGGTGTAATTGTCAAAACTCTTGTTCTTGTATAAGCTGGTCAAGATACCTACTTGTCTTCCCTAGAAATCATTGAAAGCTGTTATGAGAGAAATTACAGCTGTCGAGTAGGTTTCATATTACTTGTAACATTAAACTCTCACATCAAGTAGCTACCGAGAAAGAGTAAAGTGCGATGTTAAAACGAACCTGTTAGATGTTTTCCTTCAGGTAAAACACCCCAAGTGGAAAATTTTGAAATCGAAATGACCAACTAGTGTTTTCCCCGGGTGAAGTCTTCATCAAGCAAGATTGCTAGCGGAAAAATGACGTAGTTATTTCGTCATCGATTCCATCATTGAGATACTAGTTAACAAGTCGTAATTACCTACACAACGAATAGGTATGACAAACACAATGTATAGGTACGTAAACCATCTTGCAGCCGCCATCATAGCGCAGTTGGTTAGGCATAAGACTTCCAATCTGGAAGTCGTGGGTTTGATCCCGGTGGCGGCAAATATCCTTTCCGACGTTTGTCTCTCACCTATGGGTAGATAATCGTAAACCTATGTGAGATAGCAGTCGGAGGCTAGGAAAGGGTGTAATGGTAGTACAGGTGAAAGAAATACCAGGAATCCATTGTTAGGTGCTCCGGCCGCCGCGATATAACTGCGAAATTGTTGAAAGCGGCGTAAAACCCATTCAAACAAACAAACAAACGTAAACCATCTTCCTACTGCTATGACGATAGCTTAAAATGAATGTGGTCTTTTTTGGTAAACCGAAAAACTACATCTTCCGAAGCTTTCTGTCTTCGAGTCGGTTTCGACATTTTACACCACAGTTGGACTATCTTAAATAGCATCTAATCTGTCCAAAGAATTTGAATAATCTTGAAGGAAACCATAAATCTGGAACAAAACTTTGTTGATTTGTAAACAGGGGCTTTTTTTTTTTTTTTTTTTTTTTTTTAATGACCAACTTTACTTATTCCATCTATCCTATTCGCTCAACAAGAATTACTTTATGCTCTAAAATCGGTAAGGTCTAAACACAAAAATGACGAAAACCATAGCGATAAGCGTCATTTGTAATACCAAAAATCATGGTTCGATACTAAGAAAAAGGAGTCAAACGGGCCCCCAAATTATGAAATCAACGAGTCAATGATAATATTAGGAATTCCAAACTTTCAAACATTGGGGAGAAAATTGTTGAATAGAAGAAATTGCTTGTAACAAGCAATTTCTTCTTTTTCCACAATCATTTCCCCCGGCCTTATTTGATGGTTTCCTTTCAAAATACATGTAATAGTATATGTAAGAATATGAACTTTGACAAAAAGAGTTTATGTTTAGAAATTTGAAGGATATTTCTCTGACCAGTTTCAGTTTTAGGAAATATACTATGTCCGAGACTCCTACCTTACAAAGTAAAGGAGTCCTGCCAACAAAATAAGGAGTCTCGGACTCCCGGACTCTCCTTAACTGTCGAACCCTGAAAATGTGAATGATAAGAAAATGGGATATGCATGAGCCTTATAAAGAGCAGCAGCAGATGGTGTGTGGACATGATGTTGTTGCTTTCATTGTTGTTGTACTTCTAGTAAAATCTACAAGGGCATTAAATAGGCCTAAATCAAAGCAATGTACATTATTGTATAAAATGTATGTGTTCGGGTCGTTATAGGCATACGTAAACGGACAAAACCCGGGTGTTAACGTGGGAAAATATGGATAAATAAGTAAATTCACGAGCCGTGAACGCCCGGATTTTTTACTTAAATATCCTCGGTCTGGGTCTATATACTTAATAAGTTTCTAAGACTAGCGTATAACGAGCATAAATAAAGACGCCGGTCCTGTTCCTGCGTAAAATGTGTGAAGTCATTAATTCACCAAGCAATGATGCTGTAAACTGTACGCACTTTTCTATATTGGTACATGGAATTGTACATGTCTTGACAGGCTAATCACACGCTTCAAAAATTACGCTTGCTGAAGAAATCATGTTAGGATTTGAACAATTTGAATGAAGTGATGGAGCTGTTTGAATGATTGTGAAACGTTTTTTGAATGATTCAGAGATTTATCTCGGTATTAATTTTACATACTTGTACACAGTAACCATCAGAAAAACAATATCATGCTTCAAAGACAACGCCTAATTAATTAAACACGTGTTTCGTTAATCAAATAAGGCAGAAACCGTCCTAACTTCACGACCAATAACAAACCAGAGAAAACATGAAACGAATGCTAAATGAAAAGAACGTTTCTTAAAGGCAACCGATTTTCTACATTTTTTCCTACTGGATAATCAATACAGAAAGGTACTCATCCAAAACTTTCAGTCTAGGCTATGGAGTATGCAACGTGAAAAAAGCTATCTAACGTTATAAGTATCGTTTGGACTAAATCAATGTCATTTCTAATCCAATACCGGTGAAAACAATCATAAATTTTGAAGATAGGACCGAAATTGCTAAGCAATATTTTCAAAATATTATCTTTCAAACTAAAAGCTTCATTAAACAAAACAAAACCCGATAGAACTTTTGTCGTTAGGTATATTTTACTTTGAGAATATTTCTGATTAAACAATGATTATCTTACATTCTTACATATAATAGCATCGTGAAATTGACATTCACCCCAATCTAAACCATTCTAAATCGATCACTCAGCGCTCCAATTATTCATTCCAAACACTCACTCATACCATTCAAAAACGATCAAACTTTTTGACAGAGCACTATCGCGATTTCACTGACATAATTCAAAAAGTTAGCGCACCAAAGGTTCTTGAAGAAATTTTAAGCTGTGCACAGAACTTGTATGCAATTTTTTATTAAAGGGAGGTAATCGATATCGCAAATTTTGTTCATCCCATAGGATTACCCCCCCCCCCATTAAAATCACTAAAAACTCGCTCCTCACACTCATTCAATTTCGTTCCTAAATCATTCCAAAATCATTCACCTTGTCAATTTCACTATGTTGTTAACTGTATATAAGTGCTTGTGTCCCGATGATCATTCATTTACACAGGTTGTATTTATATGTTGCCCATAATTAAAAAAAAAATAATAATGGACGGTTTTCTCACGCGGCGAGTAATACAAGGAGTAGCGTCACTTTATTTATTTTGAGTAAATAATGCGGGGTTTCTCAACAATGTCGCCAAAGAGCATGAAACAGATGGTTACTATATCAAATTCATGGCCTATTGGCAAGACGGGGACGAAGCACTAATTTAAGGAAGCAAACCGTACAGTTAACGACATCGTGAAAATTACAAGGTGAATGATTTTGGAATGATTAAGTAATAAAATTGAATGAGTGTGTGGTGCGAGTTTTGGGTGAATTTAATGGGAGGTAATCCTATATGGCAAATTTTGTTCAGGATGAACAAAATTAGCGATATTGATTACCCCCCCCCCCCCTTTAATAAAAATGCAATAAAGATTATATACATAGCTTCCTATTTCTTCAAGAAGCTATGAGACGTTTTCCATTTGAATTATGTAAGTGAATTCGCGATTATTCTCTATCAAAATTTATTTGGAATGGCCATGTTGATTCTATATTTTTCAATTGGTAGGATCGTTTTTGAATGGTTTGACTGAGTGGTTGGAATTATTGAATGGAGCGCTGAGTGAGCGGTTTAGAATGGTTAAAATGATTAAGGTGTATCACAAATTCACGGTGTAACTAACTGTATGCACACGTTCAGATATTGTAAATTTCACAGAAAAAATATTTCTCGATTAAATGCTTGTTGGTTGTAAAAGACGATTCAAGTACACCAGCATGGCACTTGTAGATCCTTATATCATAATTTATTGAATTATAATGTTTATTTATCCCTTATTATATGCAATTGCATCGTTAATTCCTATTTAGATACGGGCAAATTGAGCAGCAAAACCATAAAATATCCTGCTAAGAAGTCCATCTGTTCTTCCCATTTTTATGGTACAATTGAGTCTGTATTGATCGGATATCAGCTACCTGATAACATAAAATGATATCAGACAGTCTATTTTTAGAAATAATTTGAAGATTCGTGATTTAACCAGACCCACTTTCAACCCCAATTTCTTTGATTTAAAGATTTCATGTAAAAAATATATATCGCAAAGCAAAAAAAAAATAAAAAACTAAGATAGAGTGTCAATATATGATATGAATTTTTGCGTACATTCCTAACAATTTAGTGTGTGTTTAACGTAACGAATCAGATCAGCCCGTGCATCTGCACAGTCTGGCGGATCCATGATTTCTGTGAATGAGGCTCCAACATAGTCAGGAGAGTGTTTTAAGGGACGCGAGTTTTGTGAATCTGAGACTCGCATATAAGTAGGCAGGACTCTAAAAATACCTGATGTCAGGACCCCTTGAAATCATCTCAAGAAAAGAATTGAAGACTGTTTCAAACAGTCTTCGATTCTTTTCTGAAGGTGACACATAAAGGTACACATTCAAAAAAATACTTGTGTAGCTAATTCAAAGCATGTTTCAATATTTGCACAATTTATACAAAATAATTCAAATTTAAAGCAGCGACTCCGAGGCCGTAGGAGAGAACCTTTAAGGGCACTCGTATTAAGTCCTTGAAACCCTCGGCTTTTTCGTTGACGACGTTTGAAACCCCGGGGGTTCGTTTTCCTACTATTCCCTTATTTTGAATGAATTAAAATGGATTGAATTGGTCCCGAAGGGGGTTCGTTTGAAACTCTACGAGCCCCCTCTGATTCCGACACTGTATCAGAGCCCGAGCTTTTAAAACTTTTATCAGGCTCAGGCTTAATTCTCTCAAACTTTGAATAGAAACAAATGTATGAAAAAAATGTAATATTAATAAGTTGTTATTTATAATAACTTATTAATATCACATTTTCTGTAAATACTATTAAAATGAGTAATGAAACAGAATAACGGCTTTAATCTCTGAATGAAATTTGAGAAAATTTGAATTGAGTCTGAGAAAAGTTTTATAACCTCGAGCCCTGATTCTTAATAGACAGCTTTTAACCTACAGTGTCTGACCAAAATCAGGGACTAATTTCAATGTGGTATGTGGTTGTCCAGACTTCTCAATGTCAATTAAGAACACTTGATCATTTGTTCATACGCGGTTTAACGCCACTTTCAACATAATAACAATTACATTCCGGTGGTTGGTGCACCTACCATTTGTTTTACTGTCGGTTTGGGAGCGAATACACTCACAACATTTCATCCGAGCCACCGGCTGCTCATCCCGCCTCGCCATATCCCACTTACACCAATCATACACCCACTGGTGGGAGCAAATTAATTCGTGTCACATTGACTTTAATCAAATATCGAATGAAATTGGCCGAGCTGGGGTTCGAACCTCAAGACCAAAGGATTGACAGCCGAGCTAGCCAGGCTTTTTAAACATGTCACACATGGGTTCATATATGGTGTTTCTCTTTTTAAATTACATTGTTTTCAATTTCAGCATTATGGTACAGATATTAATCAGAAATAAATATCGCAATTTACTCAGTATTAATGGATAGACGAGAATCACAAAAATTATACTGGTGTGTTATTTTGTACAGTGCTTTCAGTGACAAATACCACATTACTGCGATTTGCAAGTTTCAATCGAACAGCTTTTAACAATACCGTCGTTCTTCCTTAATGAAACTTTGATCACATTTTCCAACATAAAAGTTTCGTTCATGAAGCTTTCATCTCAAAGATTTTTATTAATTATTCGCCAAAAATAAACTAATTGATTAATTAAGATCTTCACCAATAACTGATGAATTAATCATTTTTGAAATTAATCAAATTAGATATTACTTTTTTTTTTTACAGAAATTACTTCATTAACTAAGAAATCAATAACTATTTCAATGAATAATTTCAAAGTAATCAATCAATTGATAGATTAATCAATAGTCAATAGATAAAAAGTTGAAATATGTCCGCAGTCGAAAGTTTCCTAACGTTGTGATACTTTTTTTCATCAAATATTCGAGCCTTTTGTTTACGATGCCAAAAAAACGTTTGAGAACGAAAATGTTTATAACACCACTTGTAAAAGGTTTCGTTGTTGTATTAATATTAAGCACTTTTTTGGTTTGACGCCAACGTCGTTGCTTTGCTAAAATGTATTTAGCGCCTACATATGCCATTAGCGCCTTTACAATTCACGAACTAATCAGGCGCTTTAAAATTCCTCCAGTACTGGTCTGATTTTGTGTCTTCACAAAACAACCAAGCTTTATAATTCACACCAGCCAATAAACCCTTAGAATGATTTCATCGCTTTGAACGGAGTTGTGGAGCGTTTTGAACGATTTCGATGCGACTTGAACGGTTTCGGGGCGTTTTGAGTAATTAGAATGAGTGTTTTGATATATCAAATGGAGCGCTGAATGAACGACTTAAAACGGTGTTGATCGAGATGGATGTCATTTTTTACAATGCTACTTACTGTAAAGTCATAGCGAAAACTATTTGTTATAATATAGAAAGATAATCGAAAACCCAAGAGGAATTAGCAGATGGAGGTTACAGTAAACAAAATCGGGTAGTTTACAAACTGAATGATTTCGGAATGAATATTATTCAATGAGTGCGATGAGTGAATTTTGAATGGCATTTAAGGAGATAAAACAATATCGAAAATTTGTCCAAATTGGACGAATTTAGTGACATGATTACATCCCTTCAATTATTTTCACGTACTTTCGGTTGCTTGTATCTTCACGGACTATCAGACACCTGAAAATCTACACAATCCAAAAACAAATCACGGAGGAATATGATAAAAATCATGGCAAAAGAGATCGTTTAAACGGTTTCGAATTGTTTTCTTACAATTTTGAAGCGTTTTGGAGTGATTTGGTTAGTTTTTGAATGAATGGATGGAGCTCAGAGTGACCGATTTGGAATGGCTTTGATCAAGGTGAATGTCAGTTTAATGATTTTACTCACAGTACAGTTAACAACATCGTGAAATTAATATTCACCTCGATCAAAACTATTCCAAATCACTCCCACATCGCTCCATTCCTCCGTTCCAATCACTCACTCACTCAAACTACTCAAAAATGCTCCGAACTCTCCGAAAAAGATAGAATCAACAACTACATTCAAATTAAATATAAGTTTAAAAAAATGCGACTTCATTGATTTTATTGAAATTGTATGCGTCTGGCTGGTTTTTAGAGAAATATTAAGCTATTAATAGAACTTCTATGCATATTTTATTAATGGGAGGTAATCAATATCACTAATTTTGTTCATCCTTAACAAAATTAACGGTATTTGATTACCTTCCTTAATTTCACTTAAAATCTTCCTCCACACACTCATTCAATTTCATTCCAAACTCAATCCAAAATTATTCACCTTGTCAATTTCACGATGTTGTTTGGAGATGTAACGTGGTAATACTTATATCAGTCTTCGCAATAAGAATTCAAAACTGTTTAAAGTGGGACCCATTTATTATGCAAAAGGAATTCAAAACTTTCAACGTGGGACTTATTTATGCATTAAAAAGGAAAATTTAATGAAAAAAGAAACGAAAAAATGAACAAACATTCTAAAATCTGCCGAACGCGAAAGCGTCAAATACTTTTTGCACATCGAGACTTCAGCTTAGTAAAGCTATATTTGCGATACCAGGGCCCAAGGTTATAAAATTTTTTCTCGTGCTGAATTCAAAATTTTCTCAAATTTCAACTTGAGATTGAAGCCGGGATTGTTTTATTATTTTTTTAAATGTATAACATAAAGGATATTATTAATAAGTTGTTATAAATAACAGCTTATAAACAATATCTTTTATTTTCATAGATCTACATGTATTTAAATCTTAAATTTGAGAAAATTGTGCCTGAGCCTGAGAAAAGTTTTTTAACCTCGGGCCCGGATGTTGAAGCGAAAACATATAAGCTACTGCAAAATGACTACAAAAAAACGACTCTATTATTTAAATGGTTGCACTACGGAAGCCTATTACTGCCATTTTAACCTAGAACTTCGCTATTAGAACTTATGACTTACGAGTTAGAACTTAAAACTTAGATATTAGAACTTAGAACCTTGCTGACATTTTAGCAGAAAATGATGGCTAGGCATGTGACATTGTGTAAATACTGGAAATCTATACCCTTCTAGCGTCTAGCCTGACTACAGGGAAGAACGACAAGACGAAATCCTTTAAATGCAGCAAGGTAAGAAAAGAGATCGCTCTGTCTATATTTATAAACATTTGTGATGATAAATGTCTACAACTACAAAGTCTTGCATCTGACCTACTTAGTTTATACTATTAAATTTATTTTAGTTCGATTGCGACGAAAGCTTATGCCTATAGAATCGCTCTCGAACGCTCAATCCTGATGTTTCACGTCCCCGAGAGAGAGGCAGTGGTTTAAACCCACTGCTACCCATTTTTACAGCTGGGTGATTTTGGGCTGGCTATTAAGTATTTTGCCCATAAAGACACCCCGACGACAGTGGGGCTCGAACCACGGCCCTCATGGTCGCGGGTCAAGTGCATTTACCACTAGGCCATCGAGGCAGTCTGACCTACTTCAGAAGGGAATTTTACTCTATATGTATTAAAGGAGTTTGGGACTCCTTCCACATTCGCTGATTTATATGTCCCGCTTCGATAGGCCAGGGCCGCCGCGATATAACTGAAATAATGTTGAAAGCCGCGTTTAACTCCATTCAATCAATCGATACGCCAGGGGCATATTGTCTGAATAGCCCTTGCTGCTTGTTCCGCAAGACTTGTGCAATAACTTCTGATTGGTAAGCGATGGAACCTTAGAATTTCACATGACAATGACTCGGCCTTTTTGTTAGAACAAATTTAGGGGGACCAGTCTATATCAAGGTCATTTATCAAGGTCGAATATGTGAAAATGTAAACTTGAAATCGGTTTCAGTATTTTCATAAAGGATAGGACCATTTTTTCTTTTAGATAAGTGGTACCGCGTCGGACTGTCAATCTAAAGGTCCCGGGTTCGATCCCCGACGGCGGCACTCATTCTTTCCGACTATATGTCTCTCACCAATGGGCTGATAATCGTAAACCTATGTGAGATAGTAGCTGAAAAGTTTAAAGCGGCACTAAACTCCAATCAATCAATCAATTAATCAATCAATCAATCAAGTAAGCAAGCAATCAATTCTTTTAAATAAGCAGTGAAGGGGTTAACAAAGAGTTTTTTTTCCCAAAGAATTCGATCGGAATTTAGTTGTTTAGTATGTTAATGGAATCATTCATTGCTCATGGATAGATTGATAGACTAACAACCTGGATAAAAGTCATCAATTTTGTCCATTTAGGTGGATAAATCTCTTAAAGAAGAAGTGCAGTACACAAAATTTGCGTTGAATAAGTTAAAGATGTTACTCTTATGGGGTTTTTTAAGTCTTACATTTTGTCCCAAGAAATTTTCTAAGCAATATTATATGTGAGTATGAAAGTCAAAAGATAATAACTTGAAAACTTCTTGAATGTGTGGATAGTTTTTTTTTAACTTAGAAGTGCAGAGCTACAACTTAAGTGGTAAAACTCATTGAAGAGAAGCTCATTTCACAAGAACCCTAAATCTAGCTGGCTTCAATTTGCTATCAAGCTTTTATTGGAATGGCATTGTCTGACATTGGCTCTTGCTGGCCTTTGTCATTTTTTTAATTATTTTCTAGCACAAAATCTGCATGAAAGTAATTTAGAAGTTGCAATATATATCGGTAAAAAAGATATAGGGAAATTGTGTTAAGTCTTCGATATTATTCTGCAAGTTCTTATGAATCAAATTAGTCATATGTCTTTGGGTATCTCTATCAAATCTCATTTGAAAGTTTCTCCAGTGAAGGAGGCTTGTGATGCATCCAAATATATTCCGCATAACAACAAAAGTTTGTTTTTATTTTTTATAATTGTTTCCCTTTTCATATATCCAATAATGATCTCAATAATAAAGGTTTGCTCTCATGCCCTGACGATGATGATGATTTTGTAGTTTTATAAGGTCCCTCCGTGAACAAGGCAAATATCGTATGGACCCCTCTCTCATGCGCTTATATTCGTGTAACCTTAATGTACCTCTGGTTTAGCTAAATAACAAAAGATGTTTTATTTTTTCTTTCAGGAACCTTTTTACAATGACACCAGAAAGAGAGAAACATTCAATGAGCACAGCGGTCTTCATCCAGCTTGTGTACTTACGTACGAGAAGATTTCAAGTTTGCTTAGTAAAATGTATTTGACTTTTGAATAGTAGATGGAGTAGATTACGGACTAAAGAAGCATGAAAGCTACCGATTAGAACAACTGCTCATGTGAATTCATTTTTGCCAAGGAAAAAAAGTATGGCAATGACTTTTCTTCGGAGAGTTGGAATCATTGCCGAATATGTCGTCCAATCGTTGACCAATCAAATGCTTATGAAACTCATTTGAAGGTTATAACACCAACAAAAATAGTGAAAGTTACGTTTGAAGGATCATTTTCAACTTTTGCTAATGAACGATTGAGGATGGAATATTTTTCATATTGTAAATGAACAATAGATGAATAGGAAAATTGTCAATGATATCAAATAATAAATGTGCATTTGAATTTAAAAGCCTACCACATATACACGTTTTGAATTGTGCACGAGGACGTCAAAAATAAAATCAATCTACGGATCTCGACATTGTAAACTGTTTGTGAGCCTAGATCGGTTTCGGACAGCTACTCTAGAGAGAACGATATTGGAAATTCAACCAGGATAGCCCTCTTTGTGAGACACTTACAAAACCTTGCTCAAAGAAAGCTGTCAAAAGGCATGTAGACAACCCAGTAAGGATGTGTCTTCGTAAACCTTTATTCCTCGCAACACACAGAGTGTGATGAAATAATGTATCGTAAAAATACAAAATATCTTAAAGATAGATATATATTTAGGGAAAGCTGCTTTGAACTGTAAATAACCTTTACACATATGATAGAATCTAAACATTAGCATGGGATTATTATTACTAATTCTGTTTTAGTTTCTTCAAATATGTTTGTGAAGCTACTAAGTGTATGTAAGGTTAGCCACTCACTTTTCTACATGGCCCAACTTAAGAATTCACTATCTAATATGGTACAAACTGTGAGCATTTTCGTCCTTTTCCAATAGTGTTCCCAATAGTGTTTCCGAAGCTTAGTATACAGGGAAGTAAAATAAATAGTTAAGTGAAAAGGTAACGTCTATGAAGCAGAATGCTGTAAAAATGTCTTAAATTTAATATTTGAAAAAAGAAGAGAGAAAATTAAATAAAGAGCGTTGAATCTACAGATATATATATAAACATATAAAACACTTTTCCTTTCAAGCAATGTTTCCTATAAATTTTATGTCTGATCACCACCCAGCTTGCCGAACTCTTAATTATCACGAACATTCCCTTAAACTAAATATTATTATGACCCGACATCAACTGATTTTGGGAGATTAAAACAATTCACACATTTATCTTTAGCTGATCAGGTTTTCAATTAAGCTCAATGATGCGTAAGACATGCCGCATTCACAAAATTTCCAAGTTCTTTGTCGAGAAAAATATTAAAGAACAGGTAGTGTTGGCCTTGATCAGATAGTACATTAGGGAAGGCAGGTCATTGCTTACTCGGCCTGTCAAATCACAGGAAGGACAAAATATTCACGGTTCAAAATACCAATTATTTCTACAAGTTTCTAAGTTTCATTTGGGATGACAAAATAGATAGCAGATGTTGTTGACTTAAATCAGAGTGCACATTTTGGCCAGCCGATCTTTATCTATTCCGCATTGAAATTCTTATGAAAACAGATAATCTCCTGATTTAACACTAAAATGCTTTGCACTATTATTATTACTACTATTATTATTTCTTAATTTCTTTTAAAATCCGTTCGATATAATTGGGAAAATTTTGAAAGCGGCGTAAAACTTCATTCAATAAATCAGTTTAACATATCCGAGCAAATTCTAGGATGACAAATTAGATTCCATGTAGTATTGACTTCAATAATTTAAGGTTTTTTTTCTTCTTTTAAATCCGAATGAATCCTTTTCAGGCCCTATTGTTTCAGTTTCTAGATTGTATGGGTTGGTTTCATTTTAGATCCGTCAGTCTAAATGAGGCTTTCTGCTTTATAACAACTTGTACAGCAGATGGTGCAGATCTGGATCAGACTGCACATCCAGGCGAGCTAGTCGTGATTTGGTCTGTCTGATTAACACTAGGTAAAATAGGACAAATCTCACTAAATTCTCTGTCAAATTGACCAATTAGATGACTGGAAGGGGACTGGGATCAGACTGCACATCTTTGCAGACAAATCATAGTGAGTTCTGCCTGTTAATACCTCAGGAAATACAAGAATATTCAAGATTTAACATAAAGATTTTTATTAATCTCAAACGGTTGTATGTTATGAAGACATTCAAAAGCAGGTTGTGTGGACTCAGATCAGGCTGTGCATATGGGCCTCCATTGGCCTTTACATTTGAGTATTAATAAGCTGTTCCTTGTCTTTTCTGTCAGTCAATTCCTCATGGAAAACAGGAATTTTGCAGGTACAAGATATCAATCAGTATACTTTAAGTAGTAATTTCAATTTGTAAAAATATTTTCGATGTGTTAAATTGTTCTATTGTTTGTTGGCTTGTTCATTTGTAAATTTTATTCTTTATGTAAATGTTCATTGTACATGCATTGTTTTGTAACCTACTATTTTTAAGAGGCCAACATGGAAGATTGGGAAAAATTGTGTAGCCTCTTTAAATAAAGACGTTATTATTATTATTGTTATTATCATTATTATTATTATTAATTAGTTCTATATTTTTCAAAAAAATTCTCTGTTAGATTGATATGAGAATGGCGGAACTTCGATTGGACTGCATATCTGTGCTGGCGGTTACTGGCTTACTCTGTCTGTTAAACGATTAGATAAAGGAACATTCGAGTTAAAACATTTTATGCGTTTCAATACTATTTGTTCACATATAAATCTTGTCCAGGTAACTGATGAGTGTTCTCAAGTCTAAATCAAATAACAGTAATTCACAAGTCTCGGCAAATTTGGGGAGTGTTGTGAGGGTGTGAAGTGCTTGTCATAAATATTTTCATCTATTGTTTTTCTCTAAGAATCCTCGACCAATTTTTGTTATATGAAACTGTACTTTTCGAAATAGTTATTAATAAGTTATTTACATTTAACCAACTTTCCAAAATAGCACTGATGATTGATACTGACAACGTAACCACAGTTTGTTTAAGCTGTGTTTGCGATGTTTGGAACTTCCATCAACGTTCGAATGACTAAGCTCATCTCTATGTGGACCCTCTCCCATCATCACTCTTAGAAGCGGGGAAGGGACGGGCACATTCTCTCGGTGCAATCCTCTTGCTTCTTATTTATTTCGAACCATGATTCTGCTCATGATGCATAAATATACATGCACAATAGAACATGCTTTTGGAAAGGAGATTGCTCTTCATAAAGGTGATTTACTGTTTTAACCTTAATCTTATTGTTTGACAAAGTTTAATTGTTCATCTCTTTTAACTGTCGCTTTTGGATTTTTAACAACAACTGAAAACGTAAAATTAGGATGGACATGTCGATGGGTCAGTGCAACACTGTTGTAAGTGCCTATATAATTATAGGCACCTACAATAGTGTTGCGCTGACACTTCGATATATAATCCTAATTACTATTTTGCAAATTTACTAGAAATGAGCAATAAATAAGTAAAGTATTGTACTAGTGCAAATTGTTTAACATGCATGTAAAATTCCTGTCTAATTACTTGGTATGATCTAAGATTTGACTTGGTGCGTTTTTGTATAGGTTAAAATTTACTCTCATGAACGAAGAGCCAAAATATTCTTTTAGGAGGGTGAGATTAACTTTCAAGACATATCTTGATAAAATCCTCAAATATTAATTGATTTAGAATAAAATATTAACCGGTTGGAAGTGACATGATGTCTCTCGGAAAAAAAATACATTGGCAGTGACCTTTGAACTGTTAATGGTAGGTCCTTAACATTTCAAATATTTGACCCGTCACGCGAAAAGGGACCATCTTGGAACTTTATAAACTAATATTTGAAAAGGAGATTGGTTCTAGAACAGGCCAGCAAGAGTACGGATTAAATAAAAATTCACGAAGGTAGAGTGATCTTTCTATTTTCAGGAAAAAACTAAAGTGTGAAAAGTTTTAACCCTGGTCAGTCTTCGCAATCCGCGCAGTCTGACACGAGTCGTTACTAAACGCACTACCCAGATGGTCCTTTTTCTGGTGACGGGTCACATATTCATGGCTCAGTGCAAGAGGATTGTTACGACCTATATGTTTATAGTCAGTTGTGCATGTCCTGTACAGCGCCGCCAATACAGACGCCGTGATTTAGCATGGTCCTTAAGCATGTGTCTATGTGTGTCTGTCTGTCTATCCAACAATAAACGTGCTGACTGAACATTTTCGCAACTTTAACGCTAATAAAGTTTAAACGCAATAATTGGACATAAGGGTCTTCTCATCAATATGCATTTCGAAGGTCAATGTTATTTATATGGTCAAGGTCAAATATTAAGGTCAAACTTATAGAAAAATGCTGGTATGGTGAATAAGTGTTTTTTATCAAAAATATTTTTGACTTCTCGTGTTTTTAGCTCAACTGGCAGAAGGCCACTGGGGCTATTGTCATGGCTTTGTGTCCGTCGTGCGTCCGTCCGTCCATACGTCCGGTCGTAATTTTGTTTCTTTAAAAATCTTCTCCTCAAAAGCTACTTGATGAATTTCAACCAAACTTCACAGGAATGATCCTTGGGTGATCCTCTTTCAAACGTGTTCAAGAAATTTTGGTCCAATGAAAAGCATGGATTAAATTGGCGTGGCTAATCTCCAAATATGGTAAAAATTGAGTTATTTCAGATTCTGATTGATGGTAATCAACGAAATTTCACTGGAATGATCCTGAGTGACCCTTTATCAGTCTACCAAGAAAATTGTAATCGGATGGAAAAATATGCATTTTATGGGCGGAGGTCATTTCTCAATATGTTATATAGAAGAAACTTTCAAAATCATTATCTCAGAATGTAACTGATGGATATCAACCAAATCACTGGAATGATCCTTGAGGGCTCTTTATCAGTCTACCAAAGTTATTGTGATCAGATGAAAAATATGTCTTTTATGGGTGGAGGTCATTTCTTTATATGTTATAAAGTCAGAACTTTGAAAATCATTTTCTCAGAATGTAAATGGTGAATACCAACCAAATTTCACTGGAATGATCGTTTAGTGACCCTTTATCAGTCTACAAAAAATGGGCGGAGGTAATTTCTCTATTTGTTATTAAGTGGAAAATTTGAAAATCATTTTCTCAGAATGTAAATTGTGAATACTTACCAAATTTCACTGGAATGATCCTTCAGCGACCCTTTATCAGTCTACCTAGAAATATTGTCATTAGATGAAAAGTACATGTATGTCTTTTATGGGAGTAGGTCATTTCAATTTGTTATATAGTGGAAACTTTGAAAATCATTTTCAACATCAGTAGAACCCAAATTTTCAAAATCTAGTCAAAACTTTGATTTGCTATTACAAGAATTTCAAGCCTGTAGAGCGATTCAGGCCATTCATGGCTTTCTAGTTTTTCAGATCCTGAAAGTTTCTTGTGGCCATTACTGCTTTGCAATTTTAGCAGGAAGATCTTGACAACATGCTTGTCTCAATTATATACATTTGTTTCTATAACAATGGCTTATAACGGGGAAGTCTTCCATGCAATATTTCTTTTTACTTTTGTCTATATTCATTGCATGTCAAACACTGTAGATAAGACAAGATTGCTTGGTATCATCTTTTAAACAGTGCTCGACACCACTTCTATGTACCATCTCTCACTCAGAGATTTCCTACTAAACTGCAAGAATCCCTGTCTTTATTGATATAATCAAACCAAGTTAAATTGTTTATCACGCCAAAGGCATGTATTCCTATAAAAGGAATTTACAAATTTTCTGTGACCATTTTCCGACTGATTAAAAACAATGTCTTAAATGTTATTTTACTTGTGGATTAGGTTATTGTCTTGTGTATACTCATTAGTCACGAATTCAAGAAGTTCATTTCACATTGCTGCTTGGAACATAAATGGACACAGGCACAAGATATATGCCAAGTTACACGAATTTTCAATTTTAAATGAACAACTCTGGTCTATTTTGGTAAACTCAGATGCCGCACACCATGAGGTAGCTGTACTGTTGATTATAGTTTAGCCTCTCAAGACATCTTTATTGTAATTAAGTTATTTTATTATTTCATGTGCAAAGATTGTGCATAGATCTCCCCGCTCGCAGCCAGATATCCTATTTATTGAATACTAAACAATTTAAACCGCAACAAAATCAAATCATCAATATGACTTCATTACTTTTTTTCTTCCCTAAGCAAAACTTGCTCGAGGGGAGCTATAAGACTCAGCCTCTGTCCGTCGTTCGGAAACCTCCGGGCCGATTAAAATGGCTTTTATCCCATTCCTCCCCCCTCAAGAATTGTTCGCAAGATACTGATTGGCCCAAAATTTTATGCGTGACAGGGCGTGGCAATTTTTTATTAGGAAACCTTTGAATGACATCTCCCACTGAACCACTGTGACAGCTTCAATGAAACTTTACCAAAATGATTTCTGGTTGGACCTTTTCAAAAATTGTTCACAAAAGCAATAATAATGGCGTGACAGGGCGATGCAATTTTTCACAATGAAATCTTTGAACGACATCTCCACCTAGAGCACTTGTCCTTTTCAATGAAATTTTACTTTGGGTGATACTCTTAAAAATGTTTGCGAAAATTTGATTGGCCTAATAATAGGGGTGTGACCTTGCGTGCATTTTTTCCACTAAGAAATTTAATAACGTCTCCTCCTGTTTCTTCAGGGCTGATTTCAATGGAAATTTGCTAGGATGTTTCTTACGCGATCCTCTTTAAAAGGCTTTTGGAAGTTTTGATTGATCCACAAACAAGAGCGTTGCAGGGCATGAGACTTTTTACTTTGAAATCTTTGAACGACATATCCTGAACCACCGATTTCTATTTCTCTTTGAAAGAATGTGACCCTCTATTTAATTCGTTCATAAATAAGGGTGTGTCATTATTTTACTATGCTATCTTCGAATGTTATCTACTTCATTTTCCTTGTGGAACCTCTCCAAGAATTTTCATGATATTTTGAAAGATCCCTAACATATGGGCCTGACAGGGCGTGGATTTTTTTTCAAAATGGATTTGGAGCCTTTGGAGCTTTTACGGGTCTACTACCTTAAGTTGCAAAAGTTCGATTTTTTCTCCAAGTCGCTTCATTTGTGCCTATCTCAACTATTAGGAGTTCTCACACTTGAATATATTCTTTGGCAAATGGAATACTTTCTATGTTTCTTTGTGTTGAGTAGCGCCCTGGTTACGTGAGGTAACAGAAAGGTCGTTGGTTCAAATCTTACCTCGGTGGGCGTGTGTGTTTGTTCTTAGGCAAGATAATTCAAAACCCTCTCCTAGAGTTGTTCATTCAAAGGAAGCTCATGGAGAGACCTGTGATTAAGGCGTAGTAGAACCTGAAAACTTTCAAGGTTTCGAAACACGTGACCTGTTTCTAACGGTGTTTGGTTAGAAATCCTAACTTTGGCTCTACTTCTTCAACATGATAATACCGCTTTAGTTCGGAAGTGGGTTAGAGTTGAGAATGTAATAGGTAATTGGAGTAAAAAAATGTTTGATTATTTTAATTTATCGTAATTAAATCGACCATTTCAATATTTTGTTGACTAATCTATTTGACTTTCTTCACTATCATTCATCCACACGATCAATAATGTTTTCAATCGCGTAGACTGACGATATTATTGATAGTATATTGGCAATTTTGAAGATCGTTTCAACATTATTGTCAATAAATTGGTTTGCATACAGACTGGTCAAGACGTGTTGTCCTTTTTAAAAGCAAATGAGAGACTACTTCTAATTGTTTGTTTTCCTAAGGGTTTTCGCCTTAATTAGATGAAGATTTATACTGAAAACACTCGTTTCATTTCAATCTATGAAAGACACAAGGAAAACATTTCGGTGCGACTCAACAGTAATTGTCCAAAATTCCTACAAGGTTCTAAGTTCCAATTTCTAAGTCATAAGTTCTAATAGCGAAGCTCTAAATTAGATATTAGAAATTACAACTTAGAACTTGAAACTTAGATCTTAGACCTTGTAACTTAAAACTTAGGGATTACAACTTACAACTAAGAGCTTAGAAATACAGACTTATAAATTAAATCTTAGAACTAAGAACTTAGATCTTAGAAATTATATATTAGAACTTGAAACTTAGATCTTAGACATTGTAACTTAAAACTTAGGAATTACAACTTACAACTGAGAGCTTAGAAATAAGACTTATAAATTAAATCTTAGAACTAAGAACTTAGGGCTAGGAACTTAGATCTTAGAAATTGCATATTAGAACCTAAAATTTAGAACATATGTATTTGAATTCAAGTTCAACTCTGAATAGATCTTTATGCAATTATAAAACAGTTTTTGGAGCATATGAACGATAAAAAAGCATTTTCATTTACAATTAGCTAGAATCATATTCAAATCATCACAGGAATCTGACTTCAAAAGGAGATACTTCTGAAAAATTCCTCAAAGAATCAAGCAAACCGATAGATCATACAAAGATATTAATTAAATCAATAAATCTGAGTTCATATATTTAAATCGATAAATTCGACAAGCCGTTCCATCGGATAGTCGGACAGAACAAGGAAGAGCTATCAATTAAAATCCACCATAAAAATATAACTACAAGTCACCATATGTTAACGTATATTATTCAATAGTCAACCAATACCAAACAAATAAAATCAAAGCAAATCATGTTTATACACATATCATTAATTATTATGAGCATATCATAACATGTGATTATATCAGCTCTGTTGTTTCGGAGATAATCCGAGGAATAGCTACAGCCTTGGCGGCGTCGTCATTGTTGCTGTACGAAAATTTTGCCATTTTGTGATGTATTATACTGAATGCATTCAATTGAAATTTAGCGCACTTGTTAACCATCCAAAGGGCAACCTATACAATCAAGGGGTATACCCATGGATGCATTTTGTGCAGATAATATCCTTTTTTCGACTCAGATTTTAATCAATGATCCAGCATTCAAAAGCCGACCGTAGGCATCCATAGGCGGTGCTCTTTATAATGTGAAGCATACATAACATGTTATATATCACAAATATATGACAAACACATTTTAAGAAATTGAAACAGAAATAGATATAATAAGTGATTTGATTCTACCATAAGTCTTTGAGCAGATATTTACGATACATGACTCAGTCTTGGTGTTAGCGATGAGTTATACTTATATCGAAATCTTCAGTCTGAGAGTATTAGCCTTTAACTCACTCGGGTTAACAGACAGTTTTACAAATTCGAGATCTGTAGATGCAGTTTGGCGTTTCCGTACACAATCGAATACGTGATTAGAGTTAACATATTAGCACTTATATGATATGGTGGCCAATTCTCCGTTATATCCATCGTTCATTTATTCCATAAATAATATTTCATACTTTTTTTTTCATTTGCAAAATTTAAAATAATTATATTAACACACATTTCACTATATCGTTACTTTATTTTTGTTGGCATCACGTCCTCAAATGAGTTATATTGTCATTCGCTTGTGCAATTTTTGGACGACAAATTCGGCACTGTTTAGCCAACTTTCTGAAGAATCATTGTTCAGACTTTTTTCCTTTGGCAGAACTTTCACAGGAGCAGTGGTTCCAATTCCGCTTTGTGGTGTCTTTGTGAAAAGGTTCCTGAAAGAAATAAAAAAAAAACATCTCTTATAATCAAGGTAAACCAGAGGGACATTTAGATGACAAAACAATGGCATCAGGATTAACATTCAAATTCCTATATACTGAGGTCATAAATTACTATGTTTTGAGATCCGATGTTTTTGGAGAATACCAACGGTTTTGCTATAGCCTTCGTGTCGTTGTCGTAGTTGTTATCGTCATCGACATGAAAAAACTTTGACAATATGTAATATCTCTGGTATTACTGAAAACATTCACTTGCAGCCTATGTACTTTGTCTTTTCAAATAGATTTTTATCCAATATCAAATACTGAACAGCCGAGCTTAGGCATCCGTATGTGGTGCTTTTGTTAAAGTCTTAGAAAATAATTTGCACCCTACTTAGTTTTGCGGATGACTTATGAAAGTCAAACACTGTTTAAAAATGTTTTTTTTTCAAGAAAATTCTTTTAAAACTATGATCAAAGCCAATAAAAGCTTTATAATTTTGTCTTCAAAGGTTAAGTTCACTTATTAATAAGACCCTCACCGGATCTGAAAGAATGCTATCGTGATTGATGAACGAATTTAAAAAAAAGGGGATAAAAACTATCACTTGAGCAAACGACCCAAGAAACACATTTCATATCAACTATACAAAATTTACCCCTCCCCCTTCCAGTTCACAGCTATTTTTAGAAACAATAGATTGATACTTTATGGAAATCTACATTTATAACCATTTTTAAATTTGAAAATTCCCCCATATTTGACCCAGATAAATGACCTTGACATTGACTGATTCCTTGAAAATGGTACCAACAAAAAGGAAGTGTCACAAGCATAACTCGTGTGAAATATCTATCCCTTATCAATCAGAAGTTATGAACCATATTTTGTTGGAATAAGAACGCGGAACAATTAAATAGACAAAATGCTTCCCTGTCTATCAAAGCGAGTCAAATTAAATGAACGAATGTGAACGGAGCCCAAAACTATTCTAAAAATGTAGGTTGAAATTTCTAATAAAGTAGGCCAATATGCAAGCCATTGTAATTGAAATGGTTCATTATCACAAATGTTTCAATATATAGACGGAGCCGCCGTCAGAGCGCAGTTGGTAGCGCGTCGGACTGTCAATCTAAAGGTTTAGGGTTCGATCCCCAACGGCGACACTCATACTTTCCGACCATTTGTCTCTTACCAATGGATTGACCATCGTAGACCTAAGTGAGAAACAGCAGAAACTAGGAAAGGATGTGATGGGTGTACTGTTGAGAGAAATGCCAGGAATCAATTGTTAGGAGTTCCAGTCGCTGCGATATAACTAAAATAATGTTGAAAGCGGCATTAAACTCCATTCAATCAATTCATTCAAAATATAGACGGAGCGATCTCTTACCTTACCACATATAATGGATTTCGTCTTCTCGTTCTTCCCTGTAACCAGTCTAGACGCTAGAAAGGTATTCATTTCCAGTTTTTACACGATGTCACATGCCTAACCAACATTATCCGCTAAAATGTCTGCAAGGTTCTAAGTTCTAATATCTAAGTTATAAGTTCTAACTCGTAAGTCATAAGTTCTAATAGCGAAGTTCTAAGTTAAAATGGCAGTAATAGGCTTCCGTATTGCACCAATATTGATACAAAAGTTTTCGTTATAATCCCAATTAAGTTATATTCTATTTAAATATTTTGGTAATTCCTTGCATTTAATATTAATCCATTGGTATATCAAAGTATTTTTCAGTTCGGAATATCAAATACATGTATATAATCACTCAGACTTCTCAAAATGTCTGTTAAATGAATTGTATTAAAGGACAGCCCGCGTTGGTCCGTCCGTATTGGTCAATCCGTTTTGGTAAGCTCGTATTGGTCAAAACATGGTGTCCAGTCCCTGATGTTCTGTCTTTATTGGTTACATCGATTGGTAAACAATTTCCTAAAACTTAGATTAATACCTCTCGATTCTGCTTCCTGGAAAATTCACCAGTACTGTATTGGTTACAGTTAAGAACATTGTGAAATTGACACGCTGAGTGATTTTGGAATGAATTTGGAAAGAAATTGAAAAAGTGGGTGTAGCGAGTTTTCAGTGAAATTTAAGGGAGGAACAAGATGAACAAAATTAGCGATACTCCTTGCCTCTCTTTAACAAAATATACGTCCTTTTCAGTTTGTGTTCCTTCCTGGACCAAAGACACTTTAAAATTTACACCAGCCAATACAATCGTAGAATAATTTGATCGATTCGAATTAAGTGTTCATCGTCTTTTCGAAATGTTTTGTAATGATTTCGGAGCGTTTTTGATCGATTTGAGGAAGCGTTTGGAATGAATGATTGGAGCGCTGAGTGAATGATTTAGAATCATTTTGATTGAAATGAATGTCAATTTTACGAGGTTATTAAATATAGCTCGTTGATCTGCTCGTGTTTGTCAGTCCATGTTGTTCTGTCTGTGTTGGTCAGCCCGTTTCTGTCCGCCCATTTTGGTCCATCTTTGTTACGTCATTCGGCGTTGATAAGTTGGTGTTGATTGATCAGCAGGGGTTGCATTGTCGGTGTAAGACAGCTCTTGTCGGTTAGCATGTTTTTGCCCTCCCCTATTTCTCAGCAATGTTCGTTAGTCCGTGTAAGTCAGTCCGGGTTAGTCGGTCCGGGTTAGTCAGTCTGTTTTGATCAGTTCATGTCGGTCTGCCACCCTGTGTAGGTCAGTCCATGGTAATCCCGATGATCATTCGGTGTTGGTTATTACGTGGTTATCATCAAGTGTTTCTTGGTTCCTTTCGGCCAGTCCGTGCTGGTTATTTAGTATTTGACTGTCTGAGTTGTTCCACTTGTCTTAGTCAGCTCGATTTTGTTAGTCCGAGTTGGACAGCCCGTGATGGTCAGCTCGTGTTGGTCTGCCCGTATTGTCCACTCGTATCGGTCAGTCAGCCCGTGTTGGCTAGTCCGTGTTGTTCAGCCTGGAATATTCTGTCTGTGCTGGTATGTCTGTATTGGTTAGCTGGGGTACCTCAGTCCGTGTAAGTCAAGCCCTGGCGATCTGCCTCTGAAGGCTAACTAGGATAACATTTTTTTTCAAATGAAGTAAGAATTTGCTTGGCGGATCATTTTAATATATTTCATAAAACTTTAGTCGGGTTTAATACGCGGCCTTAAGGCAATCAGGGACCTACTTCGAACACTTCCATTACGATTGATGAAAAGCCTATTGTCTCAAGCAGATGCAATCAAGGGGTTAGGTTATAAAATAAATACACTTAGGGGGCCTAATTGTAAAATGACCATTACTAGTTCGAAACTTCTATCAAAAGTGCACACCCCGCTTGGTTTTCACCGTACATTAGGTGCCTATAGTCGTGACTGGGTAGGGTAAAAATGTCAACCCTTTCAGACTGCGCGGCTTGCCTAGGTTGACTAGGGTAAATACATTTCACACTTGGCTTGTTTTCTGTTTCAGAATGATAATTTTACCTAGATATATGTGACCCGTCACGCGATTAGGGACCATCTGGGAACTCTGTAAAACAAAAAAATAAAAAAGAGATTGGGACCAGCAAAGGTCAACCAGAGGGCGCAATTCAAAAGTGCTTTCACGGGAAGATAAATTGATCATTCTAGGTTCAGAAAAAGAGCACTACCCAGATGGTCCCTTGTCGCGTGATGGGTTACATATAAGAATTTCTGAAATATAACCTCCGGCTTACACTAAAAATGAAAACTTATTTCGAAAATATTGATAATACGGAGTACCCAAATGATGCATTTTACATGTAGCACGACGCGTCAAATGATGTGTTTCATGAAATAAGATAAATGTATATTAAATAATCATGATAATTACACAAAAATATATATGTTATATATTTTTGTGTAATAAGCATTGTTATTTCATATTAATCAAGGCTATTATATCAAAGATATAATCATTATCATTCTATTTTTTTATTTTTTTTCTTTTTATGGGCAAAAAATAAAGCTGTACACCTACCTGTATTCACAGAAATCCCTTGCCGAAATACCATGATAAACCAGAAAGCCGCGGTTATAACCAGGAACAGTGGTACTATCCTCAAAACTTTTTTCTTAAACATTTTTTACGGAATTCATATAAACTATCACCAATAACCAAGTTGTGAGAGCTTTCAATGCTATATTATTATTATAGCGGGCTCGTAATAACAGATAACGAAATTATGAGCGCCTGATCGTATTTCTAATGATTAATTTATTCATCGCCGTATCCGATTGCTCTTTTTTATTACTGGACTTCATAAAACTGATATTAGCATTTGTCAGCGAGTATTTTGATAGTATATTGGAGAATATAAATCGGAAACTTTCGGCGACACGTCAAAAAAAGAATATTTTATGACAAAAATTAGTGACCTTGGCCTTGGCGGATATACCTACTGAAAGGTCTACACATGCAATATACGTATTGTATACGAAGGCTATATTACGCACCTTTTCTAAGTAATACAGTTAGTTGCATCGTGAAAATGACATTCACCTCAATCTAAACCATTCTAAATCGCTCACTCTGCGCTCCATTCATTCATTCAAAACACACACTCAAACCATTCAAAAATGCTCAAACCCATTGAAAAATATAGAATCAACAACATCATTCAAAATAATTTTTCATAGAGAAAATCGCATTTTCACTGATATAATTCATATTTTTAGCTTCTCATAGGGTCTTGAAGAAATAGGAAGCTTTGTATAGAACTTGTTTGCATATTATATTAAAGGGAGGTAATCAATATCGCCAGTTTTATTCATCCTGAAAAAAATTTGCGATATATGATTACTTCCTATTAATTTCACTCAAAACTCGCTCCACACACTAATTCCATATCATTCCTTAATCATTCCAAAATCATTCACCTTATCAATTTCACGATGTTTTGTAGCTTTTGGAAAAAAAACAATTTTACACAAATTTTGACCTAGAAAGATGACTTTGACCTTATATGATGACCTTGACCTTAATACCAACACAAAGTTCTCGTTCGAAGCAATGCAAATGTGAAATGAGTAGCGATCACTTCTATTTAGCGACCAATTTTAATAAGCGACCATCGCAAAAAGTCCCTTAACCTTAAACAAAATCTAAGCAGTAAATGTAACAATTGAATATTATATCAATGAGACTATTCTAATGAGTTCCTACATCGCGGGTTTCAATAAGAATTATGCAATAATCCACAAAATTTATATAGAAAATACTTGTCTTATTTATCATTAAATATTGTATTAGGCGACCATTTCAATAAGCGACCGCTATTTGGTGGTCCCCTTAGTAGTCGCTTAACACAAGTTGTACTTAAGACTTTATCACTAACAGTTAACAACATCGTAAAATTGACTAAATTAATAATTTTGGAGTTAATTAGAAATGAAATTGATTGAGTGCGTGGAGCGAGTTTTGAACGAAATGTAAAGAAAGTAAAACAATATCAATAATTTCGTCCACTTTGGGCGAAATAATCCATAAAATGAATAATTTTGGAATTAATTAGAATTGAAATCGATTGAGTGTGTGGAGCGAGTTTTGAATGAAATGTAAGGGAAGTAAAACAATATCGATAATATCGTCCATTATCCATATCTTTTACCTCCCTTTAAAAAAATCGACGTACTTTTCTGCTTTCTGTCTTCGCGGCCCAATCGGACGCTTAAAAATGCAAACCAGCAAATAAAATCGAAGAATGGTTAATTCGATTTTAATAAAAAAAAATGATCGTTTTCACCGATTTTGGAGCATTTTTTTGATGGTGTGAAAGAGTGTTTGTTATGAATTCATGGATCACTGAGCGAGTGATTTGGAATGGCTTTGATCGAAATTAGAGCCGTTTTAACGACGTTATTAACTGTAACATTAAAATATATTACCATATTAAAGTTATAACGATAGAATATATTAACCTTGACACTGTGACATTGACCGATGACCTTGATTTAGTTACCTTCTAAAAGGTCACAAAACAAGTAATACACATTTGCCTTAGGAAGACCATATCATAAAGACTATATCAATTGCCAATGCAAACTTATTGCCAATTCAAAAGGTTTAATTTAAATTTTGACCTTGAAAATGACCGCATTATTGACTAATGACCTTGAACTTGGTACCAATAGAGAGGCATTGTATTTATCACATCAGGTCCCCTTTCCATGCCGCCGCCTATAATTCTTACTGAAAATAACATAAAATGTGTCGTGGTCATTTCCTAGGAAATTCATAAAAAATGTTATCGTTGTTTCATAATTCATTGCATTATACTGTTTACTTATCCTCTATTATGTGCAATTACAACGTACTTGTGCCTACTTATACGGACAATCTTAGCAGCAAAACCATAAAATATCTTGCTAAGAAGTCCATCTGTTCTTCCCATTTTCCAATTGAGTCTGTATTAACCTGATATCAGCTACCTGATAACATAAAATGATACCACACAGTCTATTTTAATATTAGTTTTGGCGTAATACTCCCAACAATTTAGTGTGTGATTAACATTTAGAATCAGATTAACCTGTGCATCCGCACAGTCTGGCGGATCCAGGAATTCTGTAAAGGAGGGTCGAACATACACACATCCCGACAGTGTGTTAAGGGACGCACGTTTTGGGAATCTGAGACTTACAAATAATTAACCAGAGCTCTCAACTACCTACTGTCAGTCGGTAGGACCCCATGGACATCAACTCCCGGAAAAAAAGAAGAATGCCCTAAACAGTCTTAAAATCTTTTCTAAAGTCGACCCATAAAGGTACACATTCAACAAATATCTTGTGTAGCTAATTCAATTTTTTTTCAATATTTGCACAACTAAAATAAAATAATTCACATTTAAAGAAGCGACCCCGAAACCGTACGAAGTGACCTTTAAGAGCATTCGTATTGAGTCCTTGAAATCGACGCCGTACCAAATACTGGGGGTCGTTTTCGTACTTATACCTCATTTTAAATGAATGACAGTGGAATGAATTGGACACAAAGGGGGTTCATTTTTAACCTACGAGCCCCCTCTGGATCCGGCAATATATTCGATTCTTCACTGGTGCTTCATAGACAGGTTATGGCCCACAGTGTCTCGACAAAATCGGGGAGTTATTTCAATGTAGTGTGTGGTTGTCCAGGCTTCTCAATGCCTGTCAAATAAGAACATTTGGTCGTTTGTTCGTAGGCGGTTTAACACCACTTTCAACATAATCACAGTTATTTTTCTGAGGTTGGTTTTCTGTCGTTTTGCACGCGAATATATAGAATAAAACCATTTCATCCGAGCCACCGGCTACTCATTCCATTTAGGCATACCCTACTTACACCAATGATACACCCACTGGTGAGAAAAAAAGACTCGTGTCACATTGACATTATTCAAATATCGAATGTAAATTGGCCGAGCTCGACTTCAAAACTCGAGACCAAAGTATTGACAGCTGAGCTGGTGTTTCTCTTTTTAGATTCTTTTGTTCAATTTCAGCATTATGGTACAGTTAATAATCAGAAATAAATATCGCATATTAATCAGTATTAATAGATAGGCGGGAATCACAAATTATACTGGTGTGTAATTTTGTACAGTGCTTTTAGTGAAAAAGATCACATTGTTTCGATTTGCAAGTTTCAATCGAAAAGCTTTAAACAATAAGGTAGTTCTTCCATTAATGAAATATTGATCACATAGATTCAACATACAAGTTTCGCAAGGAAGCCTTCATCTCTAAGAATTTTGTTATTTATTCGACTTAGAATTAAATAATTGATTAATTAAGATCTTCATCAATAACTGATGAATTGATCAATTTTGAAATTAATCAATTTAGAATTTACTTATTTTTTACAGAAATTACATAAATAACTAAGAAATCAACTAACCTTTTCATGAATAATTAAGTAATCAAACATTTGATATATTAATCAATAGATAAAATGTTGAAATTTGTCCGCTGTCGAAAATTTCCTAACGTTGTGATATATATATTCAGTCATCAAATATTCAAGCCCTTCGTTTACGATGCAAAAACACGCTTGCGAACGAAAGTGTAATACCATTTTTAACGTTAATGTATTATTATAATATGACTTACGTCGCGGGAGTGAAATAATCCCGTTGATTATTTTTATATTTACGGATGTTATTACACTAGTGGAATAACTATGCAAATGAGCTCAGAGCGAATACCAACGCTATATTGTAACCACGAAAATGACGTCATAATCTATGTTTTGTGACGTCATTTTGAAACGGCGTTATAAGTCTCGCGGAAAATTGAAACGTTGAATTTCAAGAATGTTGACGATTTTGCGGTAAAATCCGGGTAATATTATAAACAGAATATAAAATTTGTGCTCATAAAATACAGAATTCATTAAACTCGTCATCTAAAACAGATAAAAACTCGGCGCAGCCTCATTTTTATCTGTTTATAGATGACTCGTTTAATAAATGCAGTATTCAATGACCACTCATTCAATATCCTCTATATCTTAAACGCTTTTTTGGTTTGACGTCAACGTCGTTAATTTGTTAAAATGTCTTTATTAGCGCCCATATAATTCACGAACCAATCAGGCGCTTTTAAATCTATCCAGTATTGTTCTGTTTGTGTGTCTTTACAAAACAGTTTCTTTTAAATCGACACCGGCCAAAAAAAAGATAGAATGACTTTGTCGCTTTGAATTGCGTTGAAGAGCGTTTTGAACGATTTGGATGAAATTTGAACGGTTTCGGAGCGTTTTGAGTAATTTGAATACGTGTTTTGAATACATTGATTGAAGCGATGAAAGAACGACTTAGGACGGTGTTGATCGAGATAAATGTCAATTTCACAATGTTACTTACTGTATGGTCATAGCGAAAACTATTTGTGATATTTTTCTCTTACAAATATTGATAGATAATCGAAAACCCAAGAGGGATGAGTAGATCGAGGTTACAGTAAACAACATCGTGTAATTTACAAACTGAATGATTTCAGATTGATTTTGGAATATTATTGAATGAGTGCGATGATTGAATTTTGAATGAAAATTAAGGGAAATAAAACAATACCGATAATTTCGTCCACATTGGACGAAATAAGCGATATTGATTACATCCCTTCAATAAAAGCCACGTTCTTTTCGGTTTTGGTTTCTTCACGCACTTATCAGCAATTCAAAATCTACATCAACCAGAAAAATAATCAAGGAATAATGAGATAACATCACGGCAAAAGAGATCGTTTCGAATTACTTTTAATAAGTTTGGAGCGTTTTGAGTAATTTTGTGAGTTTTTGAATCAATGGATGGCGCACAGAGTGAAAGATATTGAATGGCTTTGGTCAAGGTGAATGTTAGTGTAACGATTTTACTCACAGTACAGTAAATTACAACGTGAAATTGATATTCATCTCGATCAAAACCATTCCAAATCACTCGCACAGCGCTCCATTCCTCCATTCCATTCACTCACTCAAACCATTCCAAAATGCTCCAAACTCTCAGAAAAAGATAGAATTAACAACTGCATTCAAAATAAATATTATTTGAAAAAGAAAATGTGTCACTGACTTAAGGTGGCAATGGACAGCCGCCTCCCGAGTCTATAAACCGGAAGTTGGTATTCGTTTATTTTACGGCTCTTTTTTCGCGTTGTTTCAAAAGACCGGTTTTCGTAAGATTCTGCTTATGGAAATAACGAAGAATAATGATGGTAAAATTTCATAACTAAGCTTCTTTTCAACATTTGATATCAATTGAATGACGGGATCATTAAATCTAACAATAAAAATGGGATAAAGCGTCATTCAATTAGGAGAGGTCACTGTAAAATAGCGAAAAACTTTCTTATTTGCATGGAAAGGTATGCCAAATTTTTTACCAAATAAAGGAAAAACATGGGGTATAAACATATCGGAAAGTAGGAAAAATTCATTGGGTAATTTCTTCAAAAAATAGGTATTTGTGGCATTTTTACCCAGTAAAATTACAAAAATTGGTACATTTTTAACTTTTGAAGGCAAATTGTGCAAATGCAATTCAGCAAAGAGAATTTTTCTTGGCAACAGCCATTGTGTACATGTATAAGGTCTATCAAAATGTATGTGTTTTATAGCTATAAGCAAGTACTTATTTTATACTAGACCTAAAACGAATATAAACGTTTTACTGAAAAATGGCCAATACCACTCAAGGACAGATAACTCTAGCATGAAAACGAGCATGGAAAGGTACCTTCATATTTTGATATAATGACTAGACAATGTTAATCTACAACATATGTGAACTATAAAAAATCATTGGGCGGAAAAAAAGGAAGCCATGTGTCCATTGCTACCTTAATTGTAATTGTATGCATCTGGCTGGTTTTTTTCACGAAATAACGCTATTTATAGAACTTGTATGCATATTTTTTAAAGGGAGGTAATAAATATAGATGAACAAAATAAGCGTATTGGATTACCCCCCCCCCCTTAATTTCACTCAAAATTTGCTCCACACATTCATTCAATTTCATCGAAAACTCAATTCAAAATCATTCGCCTTTTCAAATTCACGATGTTGTTATCTTTAGGAGATGTAACGTGGTAATACTGGTTTGAACAATATCATAAATCCTTGGTAAGATGCTCCAGCAACCGCGACAGGAATTCAAAACTGTTTAAAGTAAGACCCGTTTATGCAATAGGAATTCAAGACTGTTAAAAGTAAGACCCGTTTATGCAATAGGAATTCAAGACTGTTTAAAGTAGGACCCGTTTATGCAATAAGAATTCAAAACTGTTTAAAGTGGGACCCATTTATGCAATAGGAACTCATGACTGTTTAAATTGGGACCCATTTATGCAATAGGAATACCAAACTGTTTAAAGTGGGACCCGTTTATGCCATAGGAATTCAAGACTGTTTAAAGTGGGACCCATTTATGCAAGTGGAACTCAAAACTGTTAAAAGTGGGACCCATTTATGCAATAGGAAATCAAAACTATTGAAAGTAGGACCCGTTTATGCAATAGGAATTCAAAACTGTTTAAATTGGGGCTCATTTATGCATTAAAAAATGAAAAAGAAAATGAAATTAAAAAAATGAACAAAGATTCTTTAATTTGCAAAGGCTTAATACTTTTTGCACATTGTTATAAACGACAAAACGTCGATACTTCAGCTAAATAAAGCTGCATTTGCGATACCAGATGTTAAAGCGAAAACATAACAGCAACTGCAATATAACTACAAAAAGGACTCTATTGTTTGAATGCACCAATATTGATTCAAAAGCTTTCGTTATATTCCCAATTAAGTTAATACTCCATTTAAATATTTTGGTAATTCCTTGCATTAAATATTAATCTAAAAGTATATTAAAGTATTTTTTAATTAAGCATATCAAATATATAACCCTTCTGACTGAACAAAATATCCCTTAAATTAATTGCATTGAAGGTCAGTCCGCATTAGTCCGTCTGTATTGGTCGATTCGTTTTAGTCAGCACGTGTTGGTCAGTCTGTATTGGTCAATCAGTTTAAGCCAGCACTTGTTGGTCAAAACATGGTCTCCAGTTGTTCTGTCTTTATTGGTTACATGTTGTATAAACCTTTTTGTTTTTTTACATCGATTGGGAAAGTTCTTACAACTTGATTAATACCCCTTCGATTCTGCTTCCTCGAAATTTCTGTAGTACTTAATTGGTTACAGTTAAGAACATTGTTAAGAACATTGTGAAATTGACAAGGTAAGTGATTTTGGTATGATTTTGAAATGAAATTGAATCAGTGTGTGTAGCGAATTCCTACTAAAATTAAAGGGAGGTAATCCAATATCGCTAATTTTGTGCAAGATGAACAAAATTAGCGATATTCATTGCCTCCCCTTAACAAAATATACGTACTTTTCAGTTTGTGTGCCTTCGTGGACCAAACAGATACATCAAAATTTACACCAGGCAATAAATCGTAGAATAATTTGATTGATTTGAATTAAGTATTGGTCATCTCGAACAATTTCGAAAAGTTTTATCATGATTTCGGAGCGTTTTACCAATTGTCCAAAGAAGATTTCATCAAGGGGTTATAAAATTAATCCAGAAATAAATGAAGAATAACCATTTCCAGTTCGAAACCTCTATCAAAAATGCAGACCCTGCTTTGTTTTCACCCTGCATTGCGTCCATTTGGTGCCTATAGTCGTGACTGATCACTTATCGGAAGAGGGATCACCTGGGTAGTGCGTAAAAATGTCAACCCCTGTCAGACTGCGCGGCTTGCCCAGGTTGACTAGGGTCAATGCTTTTCACACTTGGCTTGTTTTCTGGTTCAGAATGATAATTCAACCTAGGTATATAAGGATTTCTACAATACAACCCTCGGTTTACATTGGAAACGATCTCTTTTTTTACAGAGTTCCATGGTGATCCATTCTAGCGTGACGCGTCACATGATATGTTTGATAAAATAAAATAAATGAATTTTAAATAACAATGATAATTACACAAAAAAATATGTTTTATATTTTTGTGTAATAATCAATGTTATTTCATATTAATCAATGCTAATACATCAAAGATATAATCATTATTATTCTATATTTTGATTTTTTCTTTTTATATACAAAAAATAAATTAAAAAAAAAGCTAGACACCAACCTGTATTAACAGAAATCCCTTGTCGAAATACCATGATAAACCAGAAAGCCGCAGTTATAACCAGGAACAGAGGTACTATCCTCAAAACTGTTCTCTTAAACATTTTATACAGAATTCATATAAACAATCATCTGTAATCACGTTTTGAGAGCTTTCAATGCTAGATTATTATTAACGCGGGTTAGTAATAACAGATAACGAAAATGTGAGCGCCTGATCGTATTTCTAATAATTTATTCATTCATCGCCGTATCCGATTGCTCTTTTTTATTACCGGACTTCATAAAAACTAATATAAGCATTTGTCCGCGAGTATTTTGATGGTATGTGGGAGAAATCTAAATCGGAAACTCTTGGCGACACAACAACAACAACAAAAAACAGAAAGTTTTACGACAAAAATAAGTGACCTTGGTCTTGGCGTATATACCTACTAAAAGGTCTACACATGCAATATACGTGTTGTATACGAAGGCTATGACGTAACGTAGGCGATATGTAAACATTTGAAATAATTATATTCGCTACTAACATGCATTCACACAATAAAATTTAGTATCAAATAAAAGGTATTTCAGAGTGGATTACTCTTATTCGTCTAAAATTGATTTCATATCAAAGAAAAATAATATTATAGTCTACAGAACCAAAAATATACACCAAAAATGACGCCGACAGATGTAACAAAAAAACACTAGATCGTTTCACTGAAATTGTAATATCTTAAAGAATAATGGCGCTAGAGGCACGAAATTTTGCCATGTTAGTTTAATTACGCCAAATGGAATATTATGTAAGTCTTAGCCTATTAGATGGTCCAAACAAAAGATGACAGCCATGAAAGAAAAATGTCAGTAGCGTCAGATTGCTAAAAACGTCGTTTTTTCAATAGTCATTTTTTTCAAATGGCATTAATTCGGTTTATCTTCGGAATAAATTGATAATAAATTACATTTGAAATACATCTGAACTGGAATTTATGCAATTATATTTTTGTCGAAATTCGGCTTGTTCTAATGAGTTTATTTTTGAGTTTTCTCAGTCTTAAAATTGTCCCACTTTGCGAAAAAACGTCATAAAATTACCGGCGAAAATTTTGATGCACATTTTTTTGTACAAAATATCAACATATTCTTAATTTAATTTCCTATTCAAAATACATCTAGGACATATTCCGCAATTATAAAAGCATTCGCCAATATCGCCTTAACTAACGGAAATATAGATCGTAATGTTCGTCTTAAAATTGTCCCACTAACGCGTTTTTTCGACGTTTGAACGTCAGGCCAATTTATAAGCATTGACTAAAATATTTCTCGTTCACAGAACCAGACAAAATATTGTGTAAAAGTTTAATTTCCACCCATTCAATCTTAATAAGTTTAAACACCGTTGTTTGATTTGAAACTTTTATTGTTTTAATTCGAATCCAATTCAGTTTCGTTTCGGTTCGGATTTTGTTTTCAATAGTTTCCGTCGTACTGCTCTCGCAAATTGATTGTATATTGGATGTGATTATAAATCATATTTCTGTAACATGTCATTTTTACTTTGACTAGATTCGATATTTTTGTATATTTTACAAATGAGTGACGAAATGTAAACTATTTCGTCGCTTTTCGTCGCAATTAAGTTGAAAATCATCCATTTTACGTTATATATAAACGGACGTCATTTGTTACAGTGTTGACCGTCAACTTTTGCCGTTACGTCTATATAACGTACCTTTTCTAAGTAAATTCTATTGGAAAAATTTAAATTCTACACAATTTTTGACGTAGAAAGATGACTTTGACCTTATATCATGACCCTGAACTTGATACCTACACAAAGTTATTGTTAAAAGCAAGGCAAATGTGAAATGAGTAACGATCACTAAAGCGACCAATTTTAATAAGCGACCGTCGCAAAAAATCCCTTCACCGTAAGCAAAACATAAGCAGTAAATGTTATTATTGGATATTATGATGTTGGAACCCATTAGAATCGTCTCAATGAGACGATTCTAATGGGTTGCTACATCACGGGATTCGGTAAGAATTATGCCATAATCTATAGATAGAAAAAAGACAAGTCTTATTTATTAACAAATATTGTATTAACAGACCATTTCAATAAGCGACCGCTATTTGATGGTCCCCTTAGTAGTCGCTTAACACAAGTTGTACTTTAGACTTTATCACTTACAGTTAACAACATCGTGAAATTGACAAATGAATAATTTTAGAGTTAATTAGAAATGAAATTGAATGAGTATGTGGGGCGAGTTTTGAAGAAAATGCAAAGGAAGTAATAAATATCAATTATTTTGTCCACTTTGGGCGAAACTATCCATATCTTTTAATTCCCTTTAAACATCGACGTACTTTTCTGTTTTCTGTCTTCACGGCCCAATCGGCCCCTAATAAATGCACACCAGCAAATAAAATCGTAGAATGGTTAATTCGATTTTAATAAAAAATGATCGTTTTCACCGATTTCGGAACATTTTTGGATGGTATGAAAGAGTGTTTGTTATGAATTCATGGAGCGCTGAGCGAGTGATTTTGAATGGCTTTGGTCGAATTGAAAGCCAATTTCACGACGTTATTAACTATACCATCAAAATATATAGCCATATTAAAGTTATTACGATAGAAACTATTTACCTTGACACTGTGGCATTTCCGATGATCTTGATTTTATTATCTTCTGAAGGGACACGTATCAAGTAATACACATTTGCAGTATGAAGACCATATCATAAATACTATATCAATTGCCAATGTAAACTTATTTCCAATTTAAAAGGTTAAATTTTCAATTTTTGACCTTGAAAAATGACCGTGACATTGACCGATGACCTTGAACTTGGTACCAACAGAAAGGTCTTGCATTAATCACATTCGCCCCCCCCCCCCCCCCTGGCCGTTACGCTGCCTAGAATTCATAAAGGAAATAACACAAAAATATGTCCTGGAAATTTCCTGTGAAATTCATAAAAAAATGTGTCTTGGAAATTTCCTGGGAAATTCATAAATGAAATTGCATCCAATTTGGGAAATTGGGTAGTGTAGATATGGCCTCGGGTGGACGGACGCACGTGAGGATGGAAAATAACGGAATGACCAGCAACGTTCCATGCAAATTGTTGCCGCCGTGATAGCACAGTTGGTAGCGCATCGGACTATCAATCTAGAGGTCCCAGGTTCGATCTCCGACGGCGGCACACATTCTTTCCGACTACTTGTCTCTCACAAATAGGTTTATACTCGTAAACCTATGTTAGATAGCAGCTGGGGGCTAGGAAAGGATGTGATGGTGGTACTGATGAGAGAAATACCAGGAATCCATTGTTAGGTGCTCCAGCCGCCGCGATATAACTGAAAAAAAGTTGAAAGCGGCGTTAAACGCCATTCAATCAATCAATCCAAGTAATTTGTGTGTTAAGCGAACAATTTTTGCAGATAAAACGAGAACTGATTTGACATATTTGAATGGATTGTTGAGCATATTGAACCATTTCAGTATGTTTTCAAATGCTTTCGGAGCGTTTTGAACGATATGAGAGAACGCTAAAAATGCTATGAAATGAGTGCTGGGCGAGCGACATAGAATGGTTTTGATTGATATTGGTGTCAACTTAACGATGCTTCTTACTTTACCTTCTTTAGTTACACTAAAATTATTTATATTGATTGTCTTGAAAAAAAACGGTTTCTGTCAAATTTTGTTTAAAGGAAAAGATTGAAGCAACTGCAATAGTGTAATTAATTCGCTTTTTTGATGGCACAAACATAAATAGAGACCCTCAAAATATTTAAGCGCATCAGCATTTTGAAGGTCACTTCAAATGTTATCGACAGAAAGAACGTTATTTGGCCCTTTTACAATGAATTTCACTAAATGAAAGTCTTGAGGATTGAGACAAAAAACTAGTCCGGAAATAGTCATAGAAATCCTTTAAGGGCTTTTAAAAATCTCCCAACCTACAAATATCTTAAGAAAATAGCGTAAGCAATGCAATCACGTTTGTTTTCATCGACGTTGCTTGTTAAACGTAGTGACATTTATCGCTGGAATAAAACAGTTAATGACATCGAGAAATTGACAAGGTGAATAATTTTGAAATGATTTTTGAACGAAATAGAATGAGTACAATGAATAAATTTTGGGTGATATGAAAGGGAGTTAACTTAATATCGCAAGCTTCTTTCGATATTTATTACTCCTCCCCCTGTAATTAAATACGCATACAAGTTCTATTAACATCATCCCTTTTCTTCAAGAACAAATCACACGCTTACAATTTCAATTTATTCAGTGAAGTCCCGATTTCCTCCAGCTATATTTATTTTGAATGTAGTTGTCAATCGGATCCGTTTAGTCTTTTTGAACCGTTTTTTGAACGGTTTGAGTGAATGTTTGGAATGGTTTGAGTGCTGAGTTAGCGATTTAAAATGGTTTTGATTGAAATGAATGTCAATTGTAAGATGTTACTAACTGTAACAACGTTTTCATTTTAGACGTATACTTAAATCCAACCAAAGGATTTTTTGAAAAAAAAATCATTTATTCTTTTATTTTAGAACAATAAAAAATCGCAGAAAAAGAACAGTATCATTTAAAATTGTTAAAAAATATTTCAATCAGGTCGAGTGTACTTGGTCTACAAAAATATATAAAAAAACACCCACCCCCTCCAAAAAAATAAAATAAAACAAAAATAGATAAATGAAAAAAAAAAGGATGACGGGCTTTATGGTAGGGTTTTATTCTTGAGTTAGAGACTAGCAAAAGCGACTGCTATAGGAAAACATAGTTGACCTGTCACTCATTATATTTTGTCACCTTACGGTATTATCCGCAGAATTTACTTTGAGATATAATAAAATATCATATGTGTCATAATTGGGTCCGTAGCGCAGTGGTCTAAACCGTTCGCTAAGTAGTGTCACTAGTCTGACAGACCCGGTTCGAATACGCACGCAGTTGGATAATGTGTATTTATTTTTCAAATTGTTTTAATTTCATTATCATTGAGTAACGTTTCTTCTTCTCTTGAATTTCTTGATTTTGATGGTTTGTATTAGCAGGTTTTTTGTCTTTATCAAAACTCTAATTCCTTTGATTTTCATGCGATTAATAAGCTGTTATTCCCTATTCAAGCTGAGCTCACGTGGCGTTTGATCGTTAACTTAGCCCTGTTTTTTTTGTTTGTTTGTTTGTTTTTGTTTTTTGTTTTTGTTTTTGTTTTTTTTCTTTTAAGCAGTTCCTATGCGACTGAATTGAATTAACTTCTTTCGTTCATAACATCTAATGGTAATGATATAATTACTATTTTTTTTCTACAATACATTTCATTGCTTTCTGCTTCTTCTGTTAGTTCTTTTTACGGAATTATTTTCCTATTTTTGATTTTGTTTCCCTTTTACGCGTAATTTCAATCTATATATAGGGGTTGGTTCCGAAGATTAATAAAAGTCAAAAGGAATATAAAATGAGTGACAGGTCAATAATGTTTCAGTTTTAGTGATTTTAATGAACCATCCAATCTTGTGGTCCGGATGAAAAAACGGCGGAGAGCGTTTAGAAAAAATACACCGCTTTGCGCGTGTGTACAGGTGCAAAGTAGGGTACTCATTCGAAAACGTTTCGCGAACGTTTCCACAATGTTTTCTCCCGTTATCGCAACCCCTTTTTTCTGATAATACGTGTATGCTCATACCAACCGGTAAACAATGATAGGTATTCTTTTCAACATAAAATCAAGGCAGTCTTTGGTTCTGTTTTACACGTATTTGGATGTGGTGAAAATTGATAAATGTCCATTGATAAATTAATAAGTTCTGATAACATTAAAGTCACAGCTGTATGTCTTTGTGTTGACCGATTTATAATGACTTGACCAGATTATACATGGACTGGAAAAAATCCATTGATATCTTATAATAAAGTTTAGTTGACCTCAGATTGACCTTCGCGGAAGATTTTTTAGTTTTCATCAGATTGAAATTTATTATAGCCTGGTTTATTTGGTTGAAAATTGACCTTTATGATAAAGATAAACATTTTAAATAAAATTAGCCAGAAATGTACATGATTTTACTAACGCAATCGAAATTATAAGCGTCTGGTTGGTTCTTGAAGAAATAGGAAGCTATTTATAGAACATGTATGCATATTTCAATAACGGAAGAAAATATCGCTAATTTTGATCATCCGTCCGCCCGTCTCAGTTTCGTTTCCGCTCTATTTCATGGAAACCATTGGCTGGATTTCAATGAAACTTTGTGGAAAGCTTCACTACAAACAGATGTGCAAATCGTCGGGGTTATCTGGTTTGACTATTGAATTCAGAGTTACTGCCTCTGATTGGTGAAGCAATATACATACATGTAATACTCATTTCCGCGCTATTTCTTTGAATTCATTGACTAGGTTTCAATGAAACTTTGTAGAAAGCTTCACTACAAAGAGGAGATGCGTATATCATCAGGTTACTTTAAATTTAGAGTTACTGCCCCCCAAATGGTTAAGCTATATATATATATATATATATATATATATATATATATATATATATATATATATATATATATATATATATATATATATATATATATATATATATATATATATATATATATATATATATATATATATATATATATATATATATATATATATATATAACCCGGTTCGACCATTAAATTTAGTGTTACTGCCCGTGATTGTTGAAGTTATATACATACAGAGTAATATTTGTTACTGTCCCTGATTGGTGAAGCCAAATCAGAGAAAGTTTGAAGTTTGGTGAATTATATTTGTCAATGCTCTGTAGAGTAAACCTCCCAGCCAAATCAGGTGCTCTTAAAATAAAAAAAAATACATTAGCATATTATTTATCATTCATCTTCACTATAAAATCTAACAATATTTCAAAGTTGAAAATGCTTATCAGTAATATGTGTTATCCGTTTATATCTGTTTTAATATGACATCTGATTTTCATCTACAAAATCTCATATTAACCCTTTCCCAAACAAGACGGGGTTTTGACGTTTCTAAAGGAGACACGGCCAGAAAACATTTTCTTCTTTTGCCTTAATATTTTCTGGGCTTTAGTGATCATATATGTTTTTTCCACTGACATCATTTTGTCCTCTGCAACACCTTTCAATTTGGACCACCCTAAAATCATACCATTTTTGCAATAGTTAAAAGGATGCCAAATAGTGTAAGCCCCTTGTGTCTTTTCCCAATCTAAAAATAACTGTCTGATATAAGATTTCTAAAATTAAATGACCGATATGGGCTAGGTTTATCAGACAAGTGATATAATGTCCTTGATTGATGTAGAAAGAAGAAAACCTGTCCCTAAGTTTTATATACTAGTACTCAATTGACAATACCTTGTGTTTTAATTCATTGTAAGATTCTGCCTTGCAATATCTCATTGAAATCGTCTTTAACAGACGTTCCAAATTAGATGATGCATAGCAGATTTCCATTTTTAGTTACTACTGTAGATGCAACTTTAGTTTTTGACTTGCGCTAAAAATGATCGTAAGACGTTTAGCAAAACAGGTCCCACATCTGTAAATTTTCAAGATATTTTTTTTCATCTCTTTGGACGGGAAGTTTTTAAACGATTTTTGGATGAAATAGATGGCCTCTTGACATTTACTCGACAGTTTCTTGAGGAATGAATAAACATTTATAAATCAGCGCCATAATTGAATAAATCAAAATCATATTTGTATATTGCTATTATCTTTTTAAGAAGCGGACCTGGTAATGTTTTGTACGCCGCTATCATTATGTCACGTTTTTGGTTCTTTAAGTCACTCTTCATTTTATTACTTTGTGACTCTAAGGTATCGAGGATTGTTTCTAAGAGCACAGCGCTGGGATTCCAAAGGAAGTTTCTTTCAATAAGTAGCTTTTCGGGAAATGATATGTTCCTATGTATGTAACCATTGATTTGAAACGCTTCCCACAATCGTCTAGATATTGTCATAATTCGAAAACATTTCGACCGGTTTGTCTTTGAAAAGGCCAAGTTATATTCCACAAGCGTTTCTATTTCTTTTCTCGTTCTTGTAAGGCGGTCAATACCTTCTTCGACTTCGTGTATACCTAATTTATCAATGATCAAGGCAGAATCTTCAGCAAAAGTTTCCAGCTTTCCTATCATATCAAATTTGGCATGACATGGACTACACAGAAGATGTACGGGTTTCCAATGATTGTCTAAAAGTTGTGTTGAAGTAACAGCTATAAATTCTAGAAACTCTTTAAATGAAAGATCCGACACGCATTTCGTTTGTTTCTCTCTTATTGTATCCGCTATGTCTACAGCATCTATTCTCCAAAAATCTGGAAGGAATAACTTATCAATATACGCCGACCACAATCGAGTTAAAGGATGTCGAGTAAACATGAAGGTTTTAGTAGTTGACAACAGCAAATTCCCTCGAGGTTCATTGAATCTAGTACGGACTATGTTTTCAAATTTACCAAAAATGAACTTGAAATCTGTCGATATCCGACGGTTTTAAAACGGGTTTATCTTTAACAGTAAAATCTTTTGCTAGAAATCTCAAAATTCGTAACCAGTACGTGCAACCGACTTTGGGTGTCTGGCAAAATGTTATACCTCCGTATGTAAATAAATCACCAGAAGGGGTTACGTTTTTCCAGTATTCTGTATTTGATAAGTTCCTACACTTTGCTGTGATGGAATTCATTCTTTGAATCATGAGGCTATTTGTAGAAAGATTTTTCTTTCGTTCGGTGGTGCTTGAGCAGTTTCCGCCTAGGTATACGATTGATGGCGTCGTTTGGTACACGAGTTTTTCTTTGCTAAACGTGGTTTGTATTTTTCTGTATAAACCTGAAAAAAGAACATAAGTAAATCCATGTATTTCGAGGGCTTTGATTAAGATATTGTGTCTATACACAAACTGTTGCATTACTCTATGCACTCAAATATGATCTATTGCTGTAAACTACTTGTCGAACAGGACCTAAGTCATGACGATATTACTGAAAATGTATATAATATTTAAAGAATGTTGACTTACTCACTTTCTAACTTTAAAATACCGATGGGATATTTTGAAACTTCATTTATAATAAAGCTTCAAAACGTATTCGATTTTGTTAAGCATGTTTTTCTTTTGCCTTTAATATTCAACCATTTATGTACGTGTAAATGCTATTTACCGACTAACTTTTTAAAGAATCCAATTGTAACACCATTTGGACTTAGTCACAGTTCAATACCTATGCCAATCAAAAAATCTAAATCGCTCTGGGTTTTTTTTTTATAAATTCTATCGTTCTTGTCAAGAAAAAGACCACGTAATCCTCGATTATATCCTCCAGTAGTCCTCCATTATATCCTCCAGTGTTAGTAAATTGGTCTAAATGATTCAACGAATACAATGAATTGTAAAATATGTCATTCGTAACATTACAAGTCGAAGATCCGGGAAAAAGTTATCGAAAAATAATTGTTTTATAAAGAAAATTTATTTCTTTGTTTAGATATTGTAGACCATCTTTTATTACAAGACAAACAATCATTCGATTCCTAGACCAGTAAGGTTACTGAAAAGGAGGGTGCTTCATCTTCCATAGATACAAGAGAAAATCTTACCCTCATCAGCCCTATCACCATATCGGAGGTACAGATAAGAAATTGATTGGTAAACCAATCTTTAATCTTTATTTCTCAGTGAACCTCTATGTAATGGGTACTCATTTGAATCGTCTTGACGAAAAGAGTCCAATGAGTATGAGCAAAATAGGGTTGTGTTTTAGTTATTGAAATATTTTGACCTAAAATCCAAAATACCTCCCTCTTTCTATAGCTCTTATCAGCTCTCTCACAGTGCTTTTCAAAAAATCCTTTCAACCACTATTCGTTATGCAAGACAGACTTAAAAATATCTAAGCATTATTTGTTTGGTGTTCTAAAAACATTACAGAAGACAGTTGAAAAGGTTAGGCAGAAAGTGCCAGGTTTTCGAATGGAATAATTGCTGAAATATTGCTTCCAACATAGTTATTTCGCTTTCCAACAAATGTCATGATGGACAAAAGTCTTGTCAAGTTTCACGAACATGCAAATGAACGAATGTATCATTATTGTAAAATAGACGTTAGTTTTGTAAAATTTTGATCTGCGGTCTTATACGACTCGGTCTAATCTAAGCGTGGGCAAAATTTAATGAACAAAAATCAGGAAACTGATACACAGCATCCATCCCATTTTCTAGTAACTTTTTTTAGTGTTTTGCTATTGGATCATCAATACTAAAAGGCCCTCATTCAAAATTTGACTTTGCTATGTCATATGCAGGTTGATAAAAGTTGAAATGTCAATAACATCGTTGGGAATGATCAACGTCATTTGCGATCCAGTGCAGGTGAAAACAGCCCCTAAGGTTTGAAGATAGGGCCGATATTGCTAAGCACCTTATCTTTGGAACTAAAAGCTTTATTAAACAAGACTTACCCGGACAGAACTTTTGTCCTTAAATATACATTATAATTGTTTAATATGTTAACTATGCAAGACAAAATCATTCGTCATTTCAGCCTCTGGGGCCAGTTTCACAAAATCATTTCAGACGAATATTTGACAAAAATACGTCTTAAATGTTTTGATGAAACTGGTCCCTGGGGTCAGTTCATCAAAACATTTATGACGTATTTATATCCTACTGATGACTTTCGAAACAGTAGCAACAAAAATCACTTTACATATGTATTAATAGTTTGGCAATACGTGATTCTTGTCCTTAATATGTAGAAAGTCATCGGTGAGACAAAAATGCGTCTTAAATGTTTTGATGAAACTGGACCCTGCATCCTACCCCGTTTTATGTTATTTCTGATATCAAGCAGGTGATATCAGCCATGCGTTCACGGTGACAAAAATGGTGCAAACTATTTGCAAATTAAGCCCCGCTTAGCGCGTGCACTTGCATGCAAAGCGATGACTTATTTGCAAACAGTTTAAAGCGTTTGGACATCCTGATAACAGGGCAGTTTTAATGCTCAATTTGCAAGAGAAAAAGTACTTGTAACTGAGAAAGTGTCAAGGGTCCGCGTATTGCATAGTTGAACGCAGTATGAATAGCGTTTGGCTATTTTATTCATACTGAATATAAAAAGATATGTAAATACACAGTGTAAATTTTATATTTATGGCCTCACATTTAAATGGGGATGATTTTTCCAGCTTCACTGGACATAGTCCAGCGGGGCTTATGTCGCGGTCTGGTTTACGTTGTGTTTCCGTCCGTTCGTCAGTTTACTATTACTTTAACCCTTTGCTGTTTAATCCCTGCTTTTTACGTGCCTGTGATTTTATGATTGAGAAAACATTGTGAAAAAAGAAGAAATTGCTTTTGACAAGCAATTTCTTCTTTTTCCACTCTATTTTCTACCCTACAGAATGGTTATTTTTCAAATTAATTTCACTTTAAATTCTCGTCTGCAAAACCTTTGAATTTGGACAGGTCCAAAATTTTGTAAAACAGGAAAGGGTTAAACATCTCCTCAGAAACTATTGGGCAGAATTCAACCGAACTTCACAGAAATGATGCTTTGGAGATACCCTTTCAGATTTCTTCATTTAATTCTTATGGTAGTGGACCCGTAATAGTTCCGCAACATTTCGGGACTCATGATCTCTCACAATGTCAACCGAGGTTTCCTCATGAAAAGCATAAGAAAATCTCGGTTATCACTGTAAAAGTTTATGACTTCCGAAACGTTGCGAAATATTATGGGTCCACTACCTTAACGGGCTAATAAGATTGGCGCCAAGAGCTGTTGATTTATCAAAAATGAGCCCGATGAATAACGTAAAATATCAAAACATATACTTCTTCTTTGAATCTTAATGGCAATTTCAATCAAACTTCACAGGAATGATGCCTGGGACATGCTCTTTCAGATTCTTTTGTTTAATCCTGATCGAGCTGATACCATGGGCACTATGGGCTGTTGGGTTTCCAAAGAATGGCCGCCATGTAGTGAAACATTAAAACAATGGGCCAACTTATTTCTGACCCGCTTTCGGGTAGGGTGTAGACTGGTCTCACTGTCGAATAGACGTCAACGAGGATTGATTGATTGATTGATTGATTGATTAAATGGAGTTTACGCCGCTTTCAACATTTTTTCAGTTATATCGCGGCGCCTGGAGCGCATAACAATGGTTTCATGGTACTTCTCTCACCAGTACAATCACCATATCCTTTCCAAGCCTCCAGCTGCTATCTCACATAGGTCTACGATTATCAACCCATTGGTGAGAGACAAATAGTCGGAAAGAATGAGTGCCGCCGTCGGGGATCGAACCCAGAACCTCTAGATTGACAGTCCGACGCGCTACCATCTGCGCTATGACGGCGGCTTCCGCGAGGATTGAACCCAGAGCAGGTTAGGACATGGGTTCTTTAAAAACAAAATGGACAACTAGAGTTTGCAAAACAATGAACGAACGTACAGTTAGTTACATGGTGGAATTGACATCCATTTCAATCCTAACCATTCTACATCGGTCTCTCAGCGCTACATTTGTTCATTCCAAACACTCACTCAAATAGATCAAAAACGCTCCGAAATCATTAGAAAACATTTCGAAATCATTCAAAACGATCAACATTTAATTCAAATCGATCAAATAGTTCAACGACTTTATAGGCTGTTGTAGATTTTAAAATGTCTGATTGGACCATCAATGCATATAAACAAGAAAGAACTTATATTTTACTAAAGGGAGGTAAAAACATGGCTAATTTTGTTCATCTTGAACAAAATCAGCGATGTTGGATTACCTTCCTTTAATTTCATTCAAAACTCGCTCCATACACTCATTCATACTACTCAAAAATCAATCCAAAATCATTTATCATGTCAATTTCACGATGTTGTTAAATGTAAAGAATGCTCATTTAAACGGATCAAACGTTGCAAACGACAAGATTTGAGAATGGTTCACAGTCAGGAAAATGACAGACGATCTTTTTAGTTGGCGAATTTCTAAAAGTATTTTTTCTTTCGAGGACGAAAAAATATGGAAAAGTAAGAAACTTTTGTAAAAAGAAATTTCTATATTTCCCAACAATAGTTTCAAAACTATTTCTTAAAAAGCGTCAAAAAAGTGAGATAATGTGGAAACGGGCTTATTCAGTACCCACATTAATGGTACCTGTGTGATTTTAATGGTTTTTCGGCAAATTTAAACATTTATTTTGCGTTTTCTCGCTTCCGTTGTCTAAACAACCATGAAAATCGCGAAACTGACGCTCAGCCCAATCAAAAACTATTGAAAGGGATTCATAATCGCTCATCCGGCTCTCCATTTTTAATTCCAAACTCTCTCTCAAAGCATTCTAGAGACGTCCCGAAATCACAAAAAGCTACTACAACCACATTTAAATCGTTTACCTGTGAATTTGGAAGCTATTAAAAGGTACGTGCAAATATGGAAATCTAACCAGACAACTTTTAAGTATATCTGATCAATGGAAGGTAAAAAATATCGCTTATTTCGTTCATCTTGAACGAAATTAGCGATATGATTTTACCCCCCTTTAATTCCGTTAAAGCCTATTCACCCCGTTTATCGAATTTCATTCCAAATTCATTAGTGTATCATTCTCATTGTCCATTTTACCATGTTCTAAACTGTAATGCATCACCATGAGTTCAGACATGTTTTTCCTACAATCGTACCACCATTCAACCCATTCTGAACCTCTAGCCTTACGTTCAAGAAGTAAACCCGTTCTCCAACGTTTTAAAATGGTATCACACTTCACAGGTTACTCTATTATGAATTCATTTTACGTTTTGTAGACTATCTGTTAAATTCCAGAAAAAAACGATCTCAACTTGTTTTACAGCCGCCGTCATAGCGCAGTTGGTAGCGCGTCGGACTGTCAATCTAGAGTTCGCGGGTTCGATCCCCGACGGCGGCACTCATTCTTTCCGACTATTTGTCTCTCACCAATGGGTTGATAATCGTAGACCTATGTGAGATAGCGGCTGGAGGCTAGGGAAGAATGTGGTGGTTGTACTGGTGAGAGAAATACCAGGGATCCATTGTTAGGTGCTCCAGCCGCCGCGATATAACTGAAATAATGTTGAAAGCGGCGTTAAACTCCATTCAATCAATCAATCAACTTGTTTTACATAATATTTAGAAAATGGAATAATACACCAAAATGTGTACCTTTATGTTTGTACATCCAACGATGGTATAAAATAAACCACAAACATATCATGAAAACGAAAATCACAGTTGTAACCTTGAAATTTCGTTGTATGAATGTAAATAATACTGATCTTTTTCGTCTAAAAAACGACATACATTGTATGACTGGTTTCATATTTCTTTAGGTATTCATAATGTGAAGTAGAAGTAAAGGAATACACAAAATACGATGAATACGTCATATTATTCCACAACAATATCTGATTTTTTTTTTAAATGACTCACCGTCTTGTTTGAAAAAAAATAATTAAAATAGGTCTGTTTTTCTTAAGTGGATGGGAAATAGATCAAAATGTAGGAGATGGTCCATCTTAAAATGCCTACTGTGCAACTAATAACGTATAACAATCTGGTATATTCGGCGTTTTATATTCCTGATATAATAAATTATCAATAAAAAAAACCTAAACAAATTGACTTCATCACGTGGTGCAGAATTAGTCCGAATTTCAAGCCAGACGCAAGAGAATGCACTCGTTAGTAATGCATTTCTACTATACAGACCGTGAAAGAAAGTAAATTTTTTAACACTTTCCTGTTTTACAAAATTTTGACCTGTCCAAATTCAAAGGTCTTGCAGACGAAAATTTAAAGTGCTTTTAATGTGAAAAATACGCATTCAGTAGGGTAGAAATAGTGTGGAAAAAGAAGAAATTGCTTGCTTTTCTCAATCATAAAATCACAGGCACGTAAAAAGCAGGGATTAAACAGCAAAGGGTTAAAAAAAGTATTGGTACGGGAAACAAAATGACTTGATCAAAATTTACAACAAACCCCCTGGAATTCAAAATATAATAATTAAACACTTCATGGCGGAAAAATGGAAGAACTCGATCAAGAGTCATGTGCCCTTTAATTTCAAAATCGCATTTTGACCATAACCGTGTTGCGGGCTGTCCTATCATACCTCAATATTTGCAAAACCAATTAAATAACATCAATTTTTCCAGATCAATTAAAACCTTTGAACATTGGAAAATTTGTCATAATCCACATATGGAATCTTTTCACTACAAACTATGTCTGATAACATTTGAAATGCATGTATAGATCCACAAGTTTAAGTGAGTGATCAAAGGTCAATTTTGTCTATACCTGTATAGGCAAAATTGACCTTTGATCACTCACTCTTCATTGCGGAACTATAATCACAAAAAAATATATCTAACCCTTGTTCTTAATGAGAGTAAAAAAATATTTGTTTATGAAAAATGTTCTTTTTCTGCAAGAATTTCTTTCATTTTACACACGTGAACTTAAGTCTGAAGAAACTACTGTCTGGGTGTTTGTAATCAATTGTTGAACCTTGTTAAAGATTGTCACATCACTGGACTGCTTTGCAAAAAGAAAGTCCGACAACCTGTTATATTCTAAGAAAACTATCACACGCCGAAGAAAAGTGTTCCACCCACAATATAATGAAAGACTTCGCGTAAATGTCAACGCTATGCTGTTAAATTAAAATTCTACGTTTTATGACACAACAATAGCGCAGTTGGTAGAGCGCCGGACTTCTAATCAAGAGGTCTATATTCGCACGGGTTCGATCTCCGGCCGCGGCACTTATCCTTTCCGACATTTGTCTTCCACCAATGGGTAGATAATCATAAACCTATGTGGAATAGCAACTGGAGGCTAGGAAAGGGATGTGGTGGTAGTACTGGTGTGAGAAATACCAGGAATCCATCGTTAGGTGCTCCAGTCGTCGCGATATAACTGAGAGATTGTTGAAAGCGACGTAAAACCCCATTTCAAATCAGCCTTTATGACACAAAGTTATAGTTATCTTCCGTGCAAGTATAACCTGCACTTTTAATGGTACAGTTAAGAATATCGTGACATTGCCAAGGTGAATGATTATTGAATGGTATGAAACTGAATGAGTGTTAGTTTTGAATGAAATCAAAGGGAGATAACACCTATCGCTAATTTCGTCAAATTTTCACACCAGGCGCTCGGACACGTAGGTGTAGTAACTAGAGTTTTTTTCAGTAATTCGGCTTCTGGATGTACTTCGGTTAATTAATTCGCTTGAAGAAAAAACAGGATGAACAAAATTAGCGATATGTATACTTAACTCAAAAAGAACCGTCAACAAAATATGAATGTGAATTATTTAAAGTAATTGTACAATTTTTTATCTTTCTTTGCTACTTTTGGTAGATCAACCAATATAGCACATGTATGGGATGAAATAATGATGCTTCCCGAGACCGTTTTTAAAAAGATACGCCTTCCTTGACAGCACCATCAAAAAATGTTCACACGAATGAAAATGGTTATTCCATAATGGAAAAGAGTCCCCATTTCATAAGAGAGCTCAACCGAGATATTTAAACAGCAATACGACTTGATTTCTTCGAAGTACCTTGCAAAGACTTAAACACATGGTTCATTACACCGGTCTTTGAAATTGAATTGGAAAACTAATATAAGCAGCTCAACCGTTGTTAAAACCATCCTTCAGTTTTTAGGAACAGTTTGAAGTTTATATTGATCGCGCATCGTCTACTATCCTCCGTAGACATAATCTTGGCTGATAACTTTCTTACGTAACAGTTGACGTCATAAAAATAAAGATTTCGGAACGGTTTATTGCTTGGTGCTAAAATGGCATTCAGTGTACATTGAATTCTTACAACAAACCTTAGGGGTCGCATTTACTAAAAAGGCGTTGCTACGGACAGAAACATTGCACTTTACAGACAAATGATCGGTCTAAAAAAGAAAGTTGGTTTTGACAGGTATTACACTGTAAATTAACAAGAGGACCAGGACCTAGATCGCTCACCTGAATCTCTTAGACCCCTTGGACTTCACATCAATTAAATAGGCAGATGTCATAAAGGAGATAATTTGTACATAAAACCAAGTTTCATGAAATATGGGCCTTAATTGTGGCCACTTGAGTTACATGAAGAAAAGTATCATAGAGACCCATTTTCCTCTGATATCGCATGGATCCTTCCCATTTTCAATAGGCTTCATCCTCGTGACCTGACAAACATTCTGACCAAGTTTCATTAAGATTGGGGAATATTTGTGGCCTCTAGAGCGTAAATAAGAAAAGTTGTCATTCAGGCCCCTTTTCCTGTGACATGGCACAGATCCTTTCCATTTTCAAAAGGCTTCATCCTTATGACCTTACAACCATTCTGATAAACTTTCATGAAGATTGGGCTATATTTGTCGCCTCTAAAGTGAAAACAAGAAAATTGTCATCAAGGCCCCTTTTCCCATGATATCACAGAGATCCTTCCCATGTTCGATAGCGTTCACCCTTGTGACCTGACAAACATTCCGATTTAGTTTCATCATGATTGGTCAATATTTGAGGCCTCGAGAGTGTAAACAGAAAAGTTGTCATTCAGGTCACTTTTCCTATGACATGGCACAGATCCTTTCCATTTTCAAAAGGCTTCATCCTTGTGACCTGACAAACATTCTGACCAACTTTCATGAAGATAGGGCCATATTTGTTGCCTCTAAAGTGAGACCAAGAAAATTGAACAAATCCTTCCAAATTTCAATATGGTTCTTCCTTGTGACATGCCCAACATTCTGACCAAGTTTCATTAAGATTGGACAATATCTGTGGCCTTTAGAGCGTAAATAAGAAAATGGTCTTTCGGGCCCCTTCTTGTGACATGGCAGAGATACTTCCCATTTTTAATAGGGTTCATCCTTATGACCTAGCAAACATTCTGACCAAGTTTCATGAAGATTGGGCCATATTTGTTGCCTCTAAAGTGAGAACAAGAAAATTGTCATTAAGGCCCCTTTTCCCGTGATATGACACTGATCCTTCCCATGTTCGATAGGGTTCTTCCTAGTGACCTGACAAACATTCTGATCAAGTTTCATCGCGATTGAACTATATTTGTGGCCTCTTGAAAGTAAAAAAAGAAAATTGTCATTAATGCCCCTTTTCCCGTGATATGGACCATACCCTTTCCATTTTCAATACGGTTCTTCCTTTCATGAAGATTGGGCTATATTTGTTGCCTCTAGAGCGTAAATATGAAAAGTTGTCATTAAGATCCCTTTTCCCGTGATATGGCATTGATACTTTCCATTTTTGCAAGGGTTCATCCTTGTGACCTTAAAAACATTCTGACCAAGTTTCATGAAGAATGGGCCATATCTGTGGCCTCTAGAGTGTAAACAAGAAAATTGTTATTCAGGTCCCTTCTCCCATGATATGACACGGATCCTTCCCATTTTCAATAGGGTTCAGCCTTGTGACCTGGCCAACATTCTAACAAAGCTTCGTGAAGATTTGATCATAATCGAAGCTTCTAGTGTGTAAACACTAAAATTGTTGACGTCTGACGACGTACGACGGACGACGCACGACAGACAGTCAATGATCACGAAAGCTCACCTTGAGCACATCCCTTGAGCACGATGTGCACAGGTGAGCAAGAAATGCAATAACAGTCATAAACGGCTAAGTTATTGGGAGAACATTTATTTGTGGACTTATCTTTTGGATTTAGGTATATTAATTCCCTTTAATTACATAAATATAAAAGTTCTATAAATAATTTCATATTTCTTCAAAAACAAGTCAGACGCTTAAAATTTCGATCGTGTCTGTGAAATCGCGGATTTCTTCTCTTATTATATTCATTTTGAATGTAGCTGTTGATGTTATCTTTGTTGGACATTTTGGGGCGTTTTTGAGTGGTTCTAGCGAGTGTTTTGAATTAATAAATGGAGTGCAGAGGAAGCGATTTAGAATGGTTTTGATGAGATGAATGTCAATTTCACGATGTTACCAACTGTAACACCTGATTTAAAGAACTGAGGTCACTGGAAACTCTTATTTATAAAAAAAATCATATTCATGTGTAATTCTCACTAAGAAGGATCAAAAAGGTGATGTAGACTAAGATAGGACTGCACATATGTACCGACTGATCTTTGTCTATTCCCCCTGCCCTGCAAAAGCAGGACTATTTTGGGTTGGTATTCGTAAGGATTTTGGTTAAATCTTTAATTACACTACAAATAACAGCATCGAGAAATTGACAAGATAAATAATGATCTTGGAATGATTTCAGAATGAAAATGAATTAGTGCGTGGAGCGAGTTTTGAGTGAAATTAAAAGGGGGTAATCCAATAACGCTAATTTTGTTCATTACAACAAAATCTGCTTTATTCATTACCTCCCTTAAATAAAATATGCATATAAGTTCTATAAAGTACTCTCTTTTTTCTTCAAGAACAAATCAAGCGCTTATAATTTCAATTATGTCAGTGATATCGCAATTTTTTCTATCTTTATTTATTTTTAAATGACGTGGTTGATTCTATCGTTCACAGTGAGTTTGGGGCGTTTTTAAATGATTTGAGCGAATGTTTGGAATGAATGAATGGAGCGCTGAGCGTGTGATTTGGAATGGTTTTGATCAATATGAATGTAAATTTCACGACGTTGTACCAAATTGAATTGGTTTCATGGGGCTTATTACTTCTTTCATTTTTGTACATCGCGTACGGCAATATTCGCACTAGGCCGTTCATCTTATGTAGCAGATAATGGCGAAATATTTACCGTTCGCCCTATTCACTGGGTGGGAACTGACCCCGGATATTGCATCTAAAAATGGCTGCGGTGAAGTAACAATGTTAAACAATTGAAACTATTTTTTAATTTTCTACAAATGAGTTTTGTAATCAGACCAGGTAAGCCAAGGATAAATGTCATATCGTGTCTACAATTTAGATTATTTACACAGTGCACCCCTTACTCAAAGTTTTACGGATGAAATTAAAGCCCCGTTCCCACTGTCACGGTGTTGGTCCCGGACACCCACGGTACCTCCCGGTGGGGAAAGAGCCGGTATTCCGGGATGATCCGGGATCTTTTCTCTAAAAAATGATTCATATTCCCATATTCCCGACATTGCCCCGGTGTACCCCCGGTTTACTAGCAGGATCTTCCCGTTCGACCCCGGACTATCCCGATTTGTTCCCGGTTTGCCACGGTGTATTTACGGTGCAGGGGCCGGCGTGATCCCGGTTGATCCCGGTACGACCCGGTGTAACCCCGGTCGTCGCCGGTAGCGCACCGGTAGCCGCCGGTATCGCCCCTTCATATCACGGTTGTATTCCCGGTTTGTCACGGTTTCCCCCGGACCACTCATCCGGGACTAACCGGGGGTCCAAACCGTGACAGTGGGAACGGGGCTTAAGCTGAAAATGTCCACGGATCATCAGGGACTATCACGGTTGAGCCAGGGTAGAGAACCGGACTTGCCCCGGAATATGCCGGTGTTTCTCCGGATTAAGCCGATTCTTGACATCCTCCCGGTGAGTCCCGGTGACTGCCGGTTGTATTAAACATTTTAAAACATCCGGGGTCGGTTGCCGGATCAACAAGGTTCATCCCGGATGGTCCAGGATATTCACGGTGCCGCCACGGTTGTATTCCCGGTTTGTCACGGTTTCCCCCGGACCACTCATCCGGGACTAACCGGGGGTCCAAACCGTGACAGTGGGAACGGAGCTTATGGATAAACCACGTATAATACCTTGCGAGAAAATCCACTCCCCTCACCTATTTATTCAATCACAAGACAAAAAATAAAATATGATTAGGAAAACTGAAGCGAGCAATCTTTTGAGAAGTTATCAAAGAAAACATCCTGAAAATATGATCTGTGTTCATTTAGATTTGACCAAGTTATGGACTTTGACGGTGACAAGTGACAAAATTTTAGGGTACTGGGGATTGGTTTCTCATCCTTTTTAAGTGGACTTGGAATTGCAGATAAGCGTACTGAGTATTGCATTGTAAATGATCTTGTTTTAATTTCATTCCTAAATCACTCGTATTGTCATTTTCACTATGTTCTTAGCTGTAGGTTTCGGCAATTTTGGGGTAACCGCAATTTAATTAACAGGCACCGCAAGACAATTGTGAATAGGCTATAAAATGTTGGCCCAAGTTCGATTTAAATCATCTTCCAAAGAGTATAGACAGGGCTAGTACTATTTTTTTATTATATAATCATCATAAACTTTTGAAACCACCAATTAAAAAAATGATGAGGAAAGTGCTTGCAATTATGTTTCCTTATATCGACAGTATAGAACCTCAAGAATTTATTTTGTTTAATTGTCATTGGATGTGTAAGTCTAAGTTTTATAGTCATATTAAAGCTTTTTTTCAATGTTTTTGTTTACAAGTGAAAAAAATGCTTCATGCTTTTCTTGTGCATCACAAACTCCCAATCTTTGTCTTCCCTTTTACACGATAATCTTCGTATTCTATCTTTATGTCAAAGTAAATATTTATAAATCGTAATGGCCTTAATATGCACTTCACAGTACGACAAGCTCAGTCGATAGAGCACCCAAATTGAAAATAATTCAAGTTCGGGATCTATTCCCAGGCTATCACACTAACAAACTTTCGGATGAGGCGTTAAACCGAGGCCCCGTGTGGCGTTGTGTTACACCATGGCGGATCTCACCTGTCGTTTCGTCATAATATATCCTTGATCTATCCACCATAACAACTAACCGTCTTCTAATATTGGCATATGCTACGGAAGCGATGATAAATTAAAGGAAATGCATACGTGCTTCTCATGTAATTTGTTTTAGTTAGATACATCAACGCAATTTATACATGATATAAATAATCTCATACTTTATTATTTATTATCTGAAAATTCTCCGCCTATTCTTTTTTCCCTATTCACTCTTATCTCTCAACATATGAAAAGTCGTCTTTTACCAAAAGCCCATGATTAAGGTGCACAAATGAGTTTGACGAACAGGATAAATGCAAAACGCTGTATTCCTCGAAGGTTATTTCGACATCGACGTTAATGATTCATTACTCTTGCCTCGAAAATTAGCGTATCATAAATTTTTGAAATTTAAAAGGTATCTGTCGAGCTTTTTTTTCTCCCTTTTTTACGTTTAGTACAAAGATTTACGTGCAATTCTGTAAAGAAAAGCATGTATTTTTACCAAGCCTACTTACTCTATTTTTACTTGGTTCATGATGGGTGGAAATTTTAGCAAGATTTAACTTCCTTAAATGTATCAGAAAGTTGGATTTAAAAGAACCATTATTGTTGGCGAACACAGCGATTAAGCAAAGTAGATTTCGATCTACAAATCACTCGAAAGTCAGTGGAAAATTGTATAAAATGCGATTTTTCAGATGTCAATTTTTCGAGTTCATATACAATGACCCCCCCCCCCCCCACACACACAGAAAAAAATAATAAAAAATAAAAAATAAAAATAAAAGAAATCTTTAGATGTGTTTGCATTTTACATCTTGAATAAAAAATATTTTACTTAACTAACATTTCCTTAGTTTTAAATGACGACTTTATGACAAATGATTAATCTTAAGTCAATATGCAATTAATGAAAACCCGTGACTATAGACAATATTCATTTACATTTTTCTCAAGTTAAAGAATATTGGGCCTAATGGCCTAATTAAAGTAAACTACCGATAAGGGAAACGACTCGTTGGTGTGTCCTATCTGAAATTAGCAGTTTTCTGTGCTTAATAATTTCGTCAGAGATGCTTAATGACGTCATAAAGTCTCGGAATGTAGGATTTTTGTAAACAAAAGGATCAAGGTTCTTTCATTTAAAATTCGAAATAAATTAGATGGGCGGGTCGGCCTGAGTTTTTAGGATTGTATCACATGGGTTACATTTACGTTCTCATTGGTGGCGTCCGCCATTATTCTGTTAACGTAAATTTGTATAACGTCTTTTGAAAACACCTTTTGTTAAAATTCTTTTTTTTTTGCATTCGTCAACCGATCTGAATTTGGCGTATTACGGTAAAATGTAAAAAGTTGCCTTTATTAATAAATCTCCTCGGTTGCAAAACGTAATATTGACAAAAAACGCGATCCATTTCTATAAATACTCAATACAAGTTGAACTTCGGGCATTAAGAAACGCCCGTTGTCACTGGCGACGACATTTTGACGTCATTTCGACGTATGCAACTTACGTTTTTCGATTCTTAGATCACCTTGCTATTGAATTGACTAAAAAGAAACAGGGTCGTCGTCAAATAGATTTCTTGAAAATACGGTCCAAAATCGGCCAAAAACATACCTAGTCCTTTAAGGTCAAGACGTGTAAACCTTGCTTTTTTCATGTGTACGTCGCCACACAAAAAAGCGGAGCGCTTCCCCCGCCCAATTGACCCCCGTCACGACAATTCTTATTGTCAAAATGCGATTTATTAGCAAAAAATAGAGTGCAGGGCAAAGTACAAACAGCGAATGGTTATTGGTGAATAAAAGTCATAAAAGTTGTATCTAGCTGTAGCTGTGACGCCGAAGTCGCCCATTTTATGGAATTATTTCAAACAAATTTGTGTCAATGAGGGTTTGTTAGACCAATTGACTTTTCTATTGACACCAGCGATCTGTTAAATAACTCTTTCCTTTCTGAATATAGGTAGTGGACCCGTAATAGTTCCGCAACATTGCGTAACTCATGATCTTTCGCAATGTTAACCGAGGTTTCCTAATGAATATCATTAGGAAACCTCGGTTAACGCTGCTAAAGTTCATTACTTCAAAAACATTGCGGAATTATTACGGGTTCATTACCTTAATTATATACTAACGTTATATTGGAATAACTCAAAATCGTATCTATATGTCGTTATTATTTTCTTGAGAAGCGGACCCGGTATACTTTTATACGCTTCAACCATCATATTATGCTTTTGTTCTTTTAAATCACTTTTCATTTCATTACTTTGTAATTCTAAAGTCTTGAATATTGTTTCTATGAATAGCGAGCTTGCATTTCGAGCGAAATTGGATTTATATAGTATTTTTTCGGGAAATGAAATATTTCTATGTATATAACCATTCCTTTGAAAGGCTATCCACAAACGTCGTGATATTGTCGATAGCCGAAAGCATTGTTTCGCCCAGTATTTCTTAAAAAAAGTAAAATTATATTCCACAAGCATTTCTATTTCCTTTCTCGTTCTTGTTTGTTTATCAATTTTTTCTTCAACTTCGTGGAGACCAAACTTATCAATGATAAAAGCGGAGTCTTCTGCAAATGTTTCTATTTTTCCTATAGCATCAAATTTAGCATGACATGGACTGCACAGAAGGTGTACCGGTTTCCAATGATTGTTCAAACGCTCTCCTGGAGTCGCAGCTATAAACGTGAGAAACTCCTCAAACGATAAATCTGACACACAATCCGTATGAGTCTGTCTTACTTTTTCTGCAATAACTACAGCACTTTTTCTCCAAAAATCCGGTAAGAATAATTTATCAATATAGGCAGACCATAGCCGAGTTAACGGGTGCCTGGTAAACATGAAATTTTTAGTAGAAGACAAAAACGACATCCCTTCAGGTTTATTAAATTTAGAAAAAACTATGTGTGTCCATTTACTAAAATGGACTTGCTTTCTGTCGATATCAGATGGTTTTAAAATTTCTTTATCATTTGCAACGAAGTCTTTTGCCAGAAACCTCAATACCTGTTTCCAGTACGTGCATCCCGCCTTAGGTGTTTGGCAATATGTTATTCCATTATATGTCAATAAATTGCCAGCCGGGGTTACATTTCTCCAATAATTTGTGCCCATAAAAACTCTACACTTCGCTTCAACCGATTTAATTCTTTGATCCATGACGATGCTCCATGAAAGATTTTTTTCTTGGTTGATTATACTTGAATAATAACCACCCCCGTCTTGTAACTCGAGCCTATCTTTGTCCGATATCGAATTTATTCTTATGTTTATACCTGAAAATAAATTTAATCATTGAATGATTAATCTTAAGCTCTATTTGACAGTAAAAACAAACAAACAAAAAAAATTAGAAAAGAAGGTAGACTTTGTTAAAGGGAGGTAAAAAATATAGCTAATTTCGCCAATATTGGCGAAAGTAGCGATATTGTATTACATCCTGTAAACTTTACTCAAAATTCACTATTCCAAATTTTGCAAAATCATTCCAAAATGGTCAACCTTGTCAATTTCACAATGTTCTTAACTGCAACTATGTTCATATTCGCCTTCTTTGCTTGTTTGAGTCTCTTTTTCAGAGCAATTAGTATGAGACTATTTGAAAAGTTCTGACAAACAGTCTTGCCAAGAATGGCTAACTTAGATTGATTTAGAGCTGTAGTTATATTGTCCATCCTAGAACAAGAAGCCAATAAGAGCCTAAGAAGCTCTACTGACACCATCAAAAGGCGTTTGATCTTATAGTTTTGTACAATTAACAACATCGTGAAATTTACAAGATGATTTTGTTTTTAAATGAATAAGGAATGAAATTATATGAGTGTGTGGCGAGAGTTTTGATGTAATACTTTATTGATTATTTAATGCTTTAAGCCTTAATGCTTTCCGATAGTCATTGTAGATCTACTGTACACATAATAATTTGATGACAAAACGCCTTAAACACTCCGTTTTATCATCAAACTATTATACACCCAGTTTTAATATTTCCTTGATTTTGTTTGTTTATGATGTCATGTAAACCAACATGCGAGACGGCGCGCTTTCATGGCTACACCCATATTATTCCCGATATTCGCAGAGGGTTCCCGATTGGTAAAAACCTTAAAGTCAGGCTGTTTTGTGCTGGATAGTCCTGAAAAATCTAAGACGAAATTGAGGCGTAATTCACACACAATCAATCTAGGGATATCCCATTAGACAGAGTAGTTTAATATTTTCATAGTGAACATGTTTGCCAAGTTTCAAGTGAATGTCTTTTATGGAACCATAGAAATTACAAAAGTTTTTGTACACCGACTACGACATCCGGGTTATAGCAATACCTAGGGTTTGCTCCGAAAACAGCCGAGCTAATAAATTAGTATTCATTCATCTTTTCATAAGTTCTTTTTTCTACTAATACACTTTACGCACTTGATCTTATTTTTTCAAAAAAAAAGGAATCAGTCTTTATGGCTTAAAAATCATATCGTGCAAGTTTGGATAATTTCAAATGAAAACTTAAACATGTGCTTATTTCAAAATGTTTTGTCAAATTTTAGTAAAGCCCCTTCTCTCGTATATACTTAAGAGATATAATCTCATTAATTCGAAAGAAACATATGAATTTGAATGTCGAATAATTCTGCGACAGATCTGATCGTATTAGCATTCGGAACATTTCTCAGACTTTTCCTTATACTTGAAAGTACGTTGGACGCAAGTGTAGTCATTTTGGTACATTTTACAGGTAATTAGTTGATTTTGTTTTTCACAAAGTCATTTTCAGTAATGTTTGTGAATTCATATAAACCCCCGTGCGAAATGACGCGCTTTCATTGCTTCGCCCATAGTATTCCCGGCTTTTTCCGTAGAATTGCCCAATGTTACCGATTTCGTATTCCAAGAGGAATGCCATTCTCGTTGGTACAACCAACCTGTGATGTTTGACAGATCTGACAGTATTCCAAATAGAACAAATCATAATTATCCTGATAAGGTGAGAAAATGATTTGACGAAAGATTGTATAGATTTGTATTAACAATGACTCTCAAAAGGAACTCTTTTCTATGAAACCGAAATAACCCCATACAATTTTCAGAAAGATTAATTCTAATAATGGTACAATCATTATGTCAAAGATTAAAATAAAGTAATGAAAAGCTATGGACATCGAAGTGAAAACTGGAACTCTGAGATGACATTTTTACATTATTCCTTTTTTGTGAACCATGCCTGCATGCCAAAAGGAACAAATCTTATAATGTTAAAATCGTTCTGTGCAATTTCGAATAGAATCCGACGAAAACCAGGGACTCTTTAACGATATTGAGGATATTAAATCCAAATTTTATAAGGCCCTTCTCCTTGGTACTTGAAAGACTTAACCAAATATGTATTATAACGTTCTTTATGATGGAAAAATTCCCCTGTACTAGTACTACTCTGTACAGTTACCAACACCGTGAAATTGACAAGATGAATGGTTTTAAATTATTTTAAGAATGGCATCCAATGAGTGGTAGGAGCTAGTTTTGAATGAAATGAAAGGGAGGTAATAGATGTCGCTAATTTTGCTCAGGATGAACAAAATTAACGATATTCATTAACCCCCCCCCCCTTTGATAAAATATACATACACGTTCTATAAATAGCTTCCTATCTCTGCGAAAACCAATAAGACGTGTATTTACTATGTGGAGGAGATTCCGATAAAATTGTTGGCTGTTATCACGAAAACAAGAAAATTTGAATCATACTTCTTCAGACCCCTCTTGACAGACCTGACTCAAAGGAACCATTCTTTTGATGTAACAATTATTCTGTGTAAATTTGCTGAGAATCCATTTTCAGAAATAAATTCAGACATTGAAATTGTAAATCGACAATGCAATTCCAAAATCTCGTTACGAGGTTTTAGAATTCAACGACGATATTTAAAATTACGGAGAATACTTTGAATGACTGTACATGAAATGTCAATTGACATATATATCTTATAACTATAAAAATATCCGTGTGATAACATTCCATATGATATTTTTCATGATATCACATGTATAGTTTTAGAACAATGACATAATGTGGTTATTTTTAGAAACTTACATTTCTGTTGGAAACATCGACGAAAACAATGCAAATAGAGGTTATAAGACAAATATAATATGTACTTTATACTAGGGCAAAAAAGAAATGCCGGTATACATAAAATATGCAACATAGAAGAATCAGGACTGCCACAGCTGCGCATGGAGGACACAAAAGATACTGATTTGTCCGGCCGTGTCTCGCAAAACAAAAAGGATCATCGTTAAAAGGGGGTATTTTTTCACTTAATCAGATGCAATTTCGTACAAAAATGATTATGACAATTCAATAATACATATTATCATTAAAACAATCATTGTAGGTTACCCGACCTTTCTTTTCATCCTAGTATATGAAAAAATATCTTACTTGGTTGTTGGAAATGTAATTGTCTCGGCAGAGCCTCGACAATTATCAATTCTTCCAACCTCGTTAGATATTTTTTTCGTACATAACACTAAGTATGTTGTATATGTATTAAATATGAAACGATCTTTGTAGGAACTAATCAAGGTATAAAACCAGAAATATTTATCACAAAGGCATCAAGCCACTTCGCGTATTCATACTTTGTGGTACAGTTAGTTACATCGTGAAATTGACATTCACCTCAATCAAGACCATTCTAAATCGCTCACTCAGCGCTCCATTCATTCATTCCAAATACTCAGTCAAACCATTCAAAACGCTCAAACCCATTGAAAAATATAGAATCAACAACGACATTCAAAATAAATTTTGATGGAGAAATATCGCGATTTCACTGACATTATTCAAATTATTTGCGTCTCATAGGTTCTTGAAGAAATTGGAATCTATGGGTAGATCTTCTATGCATTTTTTTAAAGGGAGGTAATCAATATCGCTAATTTTGTTCATCCTGAACAAAATGTGCGATATAGGATTACTTCCCATTAAATTCACTCAAAGCTCGCTCCACACACTCATTCAACTATATTCCAAAATCATTCACCTTGTCAATTTCACGATATTGTTAACTGTTAGGTTTATCTGGTTCAATAATGAAACACAGACCTAGTAATTCTTATAAATGATAAGCTTCGAGGATTCATACATTTTGATAAAGTTTTCAGTTCCATGAATTTGAAGAATACTCTATTCAACTCTTGAGAGTCTAGAATTTGAGACACAACACAAACCTTTATTTTCAAATATCCAACTTTCAAAAACAATAAAACGTATAAATACAATCAAAGTAAAAAATAAGTACTGTCACTTTTAAATGTTTCATCCCCATATTTAGTATTGAAATGCAATTCCAGGGAAAAACTTAAAAGCACCACATGTAACCGGTTTCATAGTGCTTCTTTCGAAACGTACAGTTCTGTAGCTTTGAAAGTCTACCCAGACGTTTATGATTTATCAAAACTTAAGTATATTTAAGCTTATCAAAAGCCTTTTACAGTTAATAACATCGTGAAAATTGACATTCATCTCAATCGATAACATTCTAAATCGTTCACTCAGCACTCTATTCATTCATTCCAAACACTCGCTGAAACCATAAAAAGCCCCAAAATGTCTAAAAAAGATAAGATCAACAACTATATTCAAATAATTATAGCTAGAAAGATTCGCGATTTCGCCGAATTAATTAAATAGCGTGTAATAGGTTCTTGAAGAAAGGGTGCTATTGATAGAACGTACATGCATATTTTTTTAAAAGGGTGGTAGTGCGAGTCGCTAGCTTTGTTCGTCCTTAACAAAATTAGCGATATTGGATTACCTTCCGTTAACGTTACTCCAAACTCACTCATCGTACTCATTAAATTTCATTTCGAAATCATTCCAAAATCATTCACCTTGTCAATTGCACTAAGTTATTAACTGTGTTAATGCCTTTTTTGAGATGTCCGTGGTAAAGGGGTAGAGCGTCGGTCTCTTGAGCCAAAAGTCCTAAATTCGATTTCCGCAAGCGAATATCGATCTTCGTTATTTCATTGGCTCACAAATTCGACGTGAGTAGTGGTCAATGTTCCAGGTAGCAGAATCGAGAAGGATTAATATAAATTGGTTAAAACCAATGTTTTTTATCCGCCCGAAGTGTTTTGTTATGTTTTGGTCTCAGTCGTCCGTCCGTCCGTTTGTTTGTCCGTCTATCTGTCCTTCCGTCAGCATATTTCTAGTGCGCAGCTACTGCTAAACTTTCAGTGTGAATGAGCGTAAACTTATCACAATTACTCTGGAGTTTAGATGTGCATAAGACTTTTGAATTTCAAATCGCGTCAGTAATTCTTGAATTATTATTTAGTATTAAGCGTTGGAGGACCTAGGAGCAAATCTCACAAATCGTATATGGTGTTTGCATTCATTGTTGCATTGTTGCATTCTGTCTTGCAATATCTCATTGTAACCGTCTTTAGACCGTCTTTGAGATGGTGCATGGTCCATATTTAGTTTCAACTGTAGAAACAGCATTGATTTTTGACTTACACAAAAATATAATCGTTAGATGTTCAGTAAAATTAGCCCAACATCTTTTGTCCCCAGCCCTGTGCCCGTACATCAGGGAAACATTCGAAAACATGCAACTCTCCCATTCCACCTAACATTGAAAAGAAACATTTTACATACTGCTTCTTGTGTTGCATTCTATTCATATGACCATCTGTACCCTGTCAAGTCTCATCTTTTGAATAAAGAGAGGAATGGGTGTGAAACTGTTCAGTTCTTTCGCTACGAAACGTTTTACAAAACATAGGAATTTTACCGGATAAGTCCGCAATTTGAGCACAGAACAATCCATTCATAAAGTGCAATAGATGCTGAAGAATCTAGTTAAGGAGCTGTCCATCTAGTTCTAAAGCTAGTTACAGTAACAACATCGTGAAATTGACATTCATTGATTAAAACTATTCCAAATCACTCGCACAGCGCTCCATTCATTTATTCCAAACACTCAATCAAACCATTAAAAAACGCTCCAAAGACAGGATCAACAACTACATTCAAAATAATTAGAAATGGGAAAAAATCGCGATTTAACTGAATTTATTGAAATTGTATGCGTCTGATTGGTTCTTAAAGAAAACAGAAGCTATTTATAGAACTTGTATGACAGTTTTTTCAAATAGATGTTATATATACCGCTTATTTTGTTCATCCTGAACAAAATTAGCGGTATTGGATTACGTCACCTTTATTTCACTCAAAATTCGCTCCACACACTTATTCAGTTCCATTCATAATGTTGTAACAAAATCTAGTGCGAAATTGCGCCCTATAAGGGAAAATGCCTTACATCGACAATCTCTTGTCACTTTTACATTAAATCAAAAGAAAAAAAAAAATCGCACTAGATCAAACTCCTTTCAATTGGATGAGGAATAGAAGACATATCTTTCACTCGTTATTCCATCACTTATTAAAATATAGCTTCAATTATCAACAACGTGAAAGATTTTGGAATGAAATTGAATGAGTGAGATGAATGAGTTTCGAGTAAAATTAAAGGGGGCTAATCCAATATCAATTTATCACCTCTCTTTATTAAAACATGCAATAAAGTTCCAATAATAGCTTCGATCTCTTCAAGAACCAATCAGACGCTTATCATTTCAATTAAGTCAGTGAAATCGCGATTTTTTTCTAGCTATATATTTTTTCAAAAAAGTTGTTTAATCTATCTTCTTTAGTGATTTGTGAGTGTTTGGAATAAATGAATGGAGCGCTGTGTGAGCGATTTCGAATGGTTTTGACTGAGATTAATGTGTATTTCACGGTATTATTGACTGTTATAACACTCAATGAGGGGTGAAGCCTATTCATAATTGACTGAAACAAAAATCCTCTGTATTGTTTTTTTTTTGGGGGGGGGGGGGGGGTTCAATAAGATTAATCATGAAATTATGGAGATAGAGGATATTGAATGAGTGGTCATGGAATGTTGAACAAGTCATTTATAATCAGATAAAAACGAGGCATCTGTTTTAGATGACGATTTTAATGAATTCGATATTGAATGAGCAAAAATTTATATTCTATTGATAATTTGACTCGAGTTTTGGCGAAAATCGTCAAACTTCTAAAATTCATAGATTTCAATTTTCCGCGAAACTTATTACGCCGTTTGAATCTGACGTCACAATATATACATTATGACGTCATTTTCGCGGTTACAAAAAAGCGTTGTTATATGCTCTTAGCTTATTTTCACAGTTTTCTCACTAGTGTAATAACACCCATGTAATATCAAAAATATTCAACAGGGTTAATTTATTTCACTTAAGCGACGTAGGTCATATTATGAATTCAATCCATCTTCTCTTCATTTCTTTTCTGTGAAACCCTTAAGGAACCGTTCATCTATTTAGTGGTTGGCATTAACGAAGGATGACGTAACCTGTGTTATGTAGCATTTTCATGTTTATTCCCTCTGTTTTAACAGCCGTCGCAAGTTTGTTTGCAAATCAATGTTTTGTAAACCATGCATATTTTGCACCAATAAAGTGTATATATCAACATTGGAAACAGTTAACAAAATCGTGAAATTGACAAGGTGTAGATTTTGAAATAATATCGGATCAAATTTATTGATTGTGTGGAGCGGGGTTTGAATGAAACTTAAAGGCGAAAATACATTATCGCTAATTTCGTCTTAATTGGAGGATTTTAGCGATAATATATTACCTCCCTTTAATATATTTCAAATCTTTCCAATTTTTATGTCTTCGTGTACAAATAAAATGATTTAGTTTCAACACTAAGCAAAAACATTGAAGAACGATTTGATCGATTTAAACGAAACGTTGGTCATTCTGATCGATTTCGAATAGTCTTTAACGATTTCGGAGCGTTTTTGAGTGAATGATTGAACTGATTGAATGGAGGAAGCGCTGAGTGAGCAATTAAGAATGGTTTTGATCGGAGTGGATGGCAATTTCACGATGTTCTTTAAACCTAGAGGTAGGGTTCGATTCCCGACGGCGGCACTCATCCTTTCCGACCATTTATCATTAAGTTCAAAATATTTAATTGCATATTAACATCAACCAATTACTTGATAATCGCAGACCTATGTGGGATAAGAGCTGGATGCTATGAAAGAATGTAATGAAAGCACTGGTGTGAAAAATACAATGAATCCATCATTATGTGCTCTAGCCGCCACCAATAACTGAAAGATTGTTGAAAGTGGCGTAAAACCCCATCAAAATAAACACATAAACAACCTACTGGAAAGTGCGAAAAGTGTCGACAAGTTGTACTTGTATGGGCGGCGCCGGGTCGACGTAATTTGCTAATTGTTAAAAATGTTGGAGTGAGATTTAGTTTCGTTCAAACAAAAAAAAAGGATTCTGACTTAGTTTTACTGTTATACATCTAACAAGCTTTCAAATTCTATCACAATTGGATTTGGATCGACCACACTAATATTGCCTATCCGGTTCCGTGGTTGACAAGCAGATATTGCACTCTATAGCCTGTTAAAGTTATGATTCATTGAATAAACAATGTACTTGGGTTGACGGCCCGTGCGTTCAAGATGACAGAACGGTGCAATCTGCCCTGTGTTCAGGATGTAGAAGCATTTCGCGAGCGCTTTGAGATGATACCCCGATTTGCACGTGCACAATCGTGCAAAGCAATTTCTTATTTCGAAAATACTTCGCTAACGTTTTCATTCTTAACGCAGGATTGCCCTGTGCTCAGGATGTAAAAAACGTTTCGCGAGCGCTTTTAGATGATACCCCGCTTTGCACGTGCACATACTGTAAACGGGGTAATTTTGGCGGTGGTTTATTTTGGCTATATTAGCGGCCAAGCTAAATGCGCCAAAATTAATCCACCGCCAATATTTTATATTATAAAAAGAGATTTTTTATGATGGATATGAAATGTATTTATTTCAGTCAATGTTAAAAATTTATGTTAAAGATATGCAGGCCATACTTATTCAAATTGGAATAAGAAAATCTGCTGACAATGTAGACATTACGACGGGTCAGTGCAATATAAATTATAGGCACTTACAATTGTATTGCACTGAACCCTCAATTTCAAGATTCCAGATCCAAGTAGGTTGATACACTAATGAAAATCACAGCGAAGTGTGAAAACCTATGCACGCGTTATAACTATAACACGGGGATGATGTCCATAATCGGAGCCAGTGGCTCCGCTTTCAAAATCATGTGTGGAACTTCCGCACCACGTGTGTCTCCGATTATGTAGATGTAAACATTTCATTTTTGGACCGGAAAAATTGGATAGGTGTCGGAAATTCCTCATTTATATCGTATTTTATTCATTAATCATTAAAAAGTCGAATGCTATCCGACCAGCTACACATTTAGCTACGTAAACGTACTCAAGAAATGTAAGAACGCTCGTTGGTTTTTGTTAAAAGTGATTTCTTCTGAGAGCAATCTTGAGCCAGAAATGTCAAAACACGTGGTTTTACCTCCAAAATGCAATATTCTGAACTGGATTAATTTCGTATACCATGGTTTTCACTATGCACGAGGTTAACAAAACTACCACAATATTCTATCCCAATATTCTTGGCTACAATATGAGATAAATCAAAGAAAATAGTTTGATTCCGATTATGTGAATTGGCTCTGATTATGTATCCTGGCTCTGAAGTTGTGGAGTGTCTTATTCTTCTTCCACATACCCTAACTATCTTCGATATGAAGTTTCTGCTGGGTTCATGGAGCGATCCTTTCTCGTCATTCCACGACGCACGTTGTCTATGTTACGTCTCACCTCTTCGTGTTTACTTTTATTATAAAATTCCGTTGACTAGTCAGTCAGCTACATTAATTTTAGTTAGAACATGTAGGCGAGAGAATTGTTTAACTATTATTTAGAATGGAATTTGAAGAGAGATAAAGAATTCTACGGAACCTTCCAATAATTTGCCCTGCTTATCATACTTCGCACGTTTGGGGTTCCTGTTATAACACCGTCACTACTGTCGCTCTTTCAACGTCGATAATTCCATGAAATTTAATCAGATAATATAGCGAGTGGTATCAAAAAAATTGTCACAAAGTTTGCGCTCATTGGATTCAAAGTTTTAAGAAATCCGATTAATACATCTAACTAAAGGACGCAACGATCCTTAAAACGTCCGTTTTTTATGTCCCTCGTACCATCTAGTTCCGAGTTTTCGCAAAGTTTTAAGCATATGTATAAATTCCGATTATTGCATGAAATGTACGTTTTCAGGTCATCATAGGCATACGTTCACGGACAAAACCAGGGCGTTAACGATAGAAATCGTGGACTAATAAGTAAATTCACATGCCGTTAACGACAGGCTTTTTTACTTAAATATCCTCGGTCTAGGCTTTACACTGTATCAGTTCCTTTGTTAAACATTAACAACATAAATAAAAACGTCGACCTTATTCCCGCGTTAATCTTTATTACGCCATTACTTAACCAAGCAACGTCGGTATAAACAAAGGTGACGGCGCAATGCATAAAGCAATTTTTCCGACACGTTGTCGGTTTTGGAGCTAGTTTTACAGCTAGTTCCTACGAATAAATTTACAATTTCTGTTCAAATAAATACAATAGTCTTTCTTTTTAGGCAATAAAAGCGTAAATCCACGTTTTTTAGGCGTTAACATTTGCAGAGACCCTCAAATGCTTTAACGACCTCGTGCTTTGTATTCGGGCGTTAAACCATTTTTCGGTGCTCTGCAAAAGTTAACGCCCTCATGAATTGAGCGTGAATTAACCCTATATCAATGTCAGAACTAACTTCTTCACCTTAAGATTTGAAATTTATCAACTTATCAATCGGAAAGGAATTTATCTAGATTTATTGAAATTAAAAAATATTTAAGACAAAGAAAAGTACTTAGAAATGTCCCGAGCGGTTTTTCGGTATAGGGGTGCGTTTTATGAAGGCGGTGTTAGATTTAAACAGAATTACATATGTATATAAATTTGATATTTAGCAAAACGGATCACTATACAAGAGCGAAAATACGTATCATAATAGATCAAAATATGTGACCATTATGATTTAATCAACATACGATCCATTACCTTCATGATGTCCGGGTCGTCATTTTATAGATTTTTTTTTAAACAGACAAAGAAAATGCTTGTTTTACATAGAGCAAAATGTGTTGTTTTAAAAACTCAAAATGGTCATGAACAACAAGATATTTTTTAATCAATTATGAAATATAAACAATTTTCGTAGATTGTTAAGAAATAAGCTATAAGTCCACCCTAAAAAATAATCGCGTTTGAAAACCCTTTATTTCCGAAAAACATGAACGAAATTTAATATTTATGTAGGATTTTTAAACAAAATATTTAAAGCATTAAAGTAAAATTCTTTAGATAATCAAAATGCAATATACATTGTACCCGGAAAGTGTGTGATTTTTCATGGAAATGGTTTATTTCTTTAAAATATTGATGAATAGATTCTATATTTTTTTTACATAAATTTGAAATAAAAAAATAGTTTCTAACATTGTGTTAAAAATTAGTTTATGTGTAAGTAAAAGATATATCTGCATTAGGTTTTTCATATGTTTCCTATACAAATTAAAACCGTGCGTTTTTTGCGACGACAGATGGATAATTGAACACTCATACACGCTGTCTTTATTTCAACTTTCAGGGAACCGTACAAAACAGTTTCCCTTCGGTTCGGATTTTGCATTCAGTCGTTTCCGTCTTACTACTCTCGCGAGTTCATAGTATATTGAATGTGTTATAAATCGGATTTCTGTCATATGTTTACATTTGAATAACTTGCTTGATATTTTATATTTTACAAATGACTGACGGAATTTCAACTTTTTTCGTTGCTTTTCGTCGATTTCTATTTTTGAAAACCATCCATTATACGTTATTTATAAAAGGATGCCATTTTTAACAGTCGTGACCGCCAACTTTTGCCGTTACGTCTTAACGTGGGAAGTATAAAAAGCAGACCAAACCATTGGCAGGCTCCGTAGAAATCTTTATCTCTCTTCAAATTCCATTCTAAACGAAAGTCATACAATTCTCTTGTACGCCTACATGTTCGTAGTAAAATTAATGTAGCTGACTGTCTAGTCACCGGAATTTTATAATAAAAGTAAACACGAAGAGATGAGACGTAACATAGACAACGTGCGTCGTGGAATGACGAGAAAAGTCGCACCATGAAACCAGCAGAAACTTTATATCGAAGGAGGGAAGGGTATATGGAAGAAGAATCAGACACTCCACAACTTCAGAGCCAGGAAACATAATAAGAGCCAATCCACATAATCGGAATCAAACTATTTTCTTTGATTTATCTCATATTGTAGTCAAGAATATTGGGATAGAATATTGTGGTAGTTTTGTTAACCTCGTGCATAGTGAAAACAATGGTATACGGTATTAATCCAGTTCAGAATATTGCATTTTGGAGGTAAAACCACGTATTTTGACCTTTCTGGCTCAAGATTGCTCTCAGAAGAAATCATTTTTAACAAAAACCAACGAGCCTTCTTACATTTCTTGAGTACGTTTACTTAGCAAAATGTATAGCTGGTCGAATAGCATTCGACTTTTTAATGATTAATGAATAAAATACGATATAAATGAGGAATTTCCGACACCTATCCAATTTTTCCGGTCCAAAAATGAAATGTTTACATCTACATAATCGGAGACACACGTGGTGCGGAAGTTCCACACATGATTTTGAAAGCGGAGCCACTGGCTCCGATTATGGACATCACCCCCCGTGTATAACAAAAGGTGTGAAAACAAACTATTGTTAAGTTTGTAGAAAGTTGACAATTGACTTTCTTTTATTTCCGATGTTATGTACGACGAAAAATGAAATATAGATAAAGCGTTTTAATTTGGCGTTAAAGTCAGATGCGCTAAAATAAATCACCGCCAAAAAATCGTAATCGAAAAACCGCCAAATGTGGACACCGCCAATATAAAGCCGTTTACAGTACGTACAAAGCGAGGTATCATTACGGAAGCGATTCGCTAACGTTTTCATCATCAACGCAGGGCTATTATCAAAATAAATCCCGCTTTAAAAAGCAAGTGCACGTGCAAAGCAAGGTGTAATTTGCCAACAGTTTTACCGTTTTGTCATCCTGAATGCAGGACTGCTTTCTACCGGTACTACCTGTTGCCTCTGTGTCCTTAAATGTCTTGCAAAATGTTAATAGGGTAGATTTTCCTTTGAAACAAAAACATCAACAAAGAGTCTGTATTGCGACCAAACGGTATTCCTGATTTTTTAAGAAAAAAAAGCAAACTCTAAACTAATACGTTTAAATTATTTTTGAAAAACTTTAAATAACTTGAACCCATTTTTTGACTTCTGAATTGACAAATGTTTACTTTTATATCATCGATAGACTTGTTTGGACATGGAATGCTCTAAAATACATGTTCATTTTCGTATCTATTAATGACTATAGATAAGTCATGTTGTGTATTGGTATAAAAGTACATTGTAAAATGGACCTAAACATCTTTTAAAATTGCACAATGTCAACTATCCGATTTATCAACGAGATCTTATATATCCAATGGTATAATGGTGGTACTGATATCAGCAGTTTTTATAGAATTATGAAAACAGAACAATTCGAACAATGAACAAAACTTGCTCCATACGTTGATATGATTCTTAAACGAAATAAAACATACTTCACAAAGCCATGTATATTTTGCTAATTGTATATTATCCTATGTATTTTGGGCCGGTGTAAAGTATTTGTCATTGTCACTCCCCTCGATTATTGTCTGGGTCCGCAAAAGTGGGGTCACCAATATGAACATAAAGACAGCAAGTAAAGAGTTGAAGGACCGACTTCCTAAGACCAAATACTTTGCTTCAGACTTCAATAACTGCCTGCCAAGCCAAAACAATTCTGGCAGCGTAGCAGCTACCACTGGTTTGGTTAACTCTTTTCCCATTAGGGAAGCATCTGAAAGATTGTTAGAAGTCTTAAAAGCTGATCTTAGGAAAATAATGCACTAGAAAGGTTAAAGGAATCAAGTTTGTAGCAAAAAACTAAACTGTCCTCGATTTTTAGGATAAGTAATTTCGAGTAATCTCGAACTGTTACCCCTACTTATCTTAGACAACTGTCCCCTTCCTTGCGCACACTCTCGCCTTTCATCACAAACGCTTTGCCAAATTAACATTTTTTCTTAACCAATATTTTGTTCTTGCTTTTCATTCTAAGTTAAGAATTGAACGCAATCTAACAAGTGGAACTAGTAACTTATCAAATTTTGAGAGGTTAACTTCTTTTGTGGAATGTCTAATTGACCTCAACTTCATCCGATTTTTTTTTAATTCAAACATTAATTTAACGGACCTGCCAGAATTTACTTTTCGGATAGCATAACATATATACTTTTCTCCTTTATAAGGTAAGTAAAGTAGTGATCATTCATAGATTCATGCTCTGATCCTTAAAAAACTCTAATAAACTTTGTTCGAATATTCCACTATTTCACTGGCTGTTGTAAATTTGAAATTGTTTGATTAGTTCGTGAAGACATGTAAATTATATTTTTACTATAGATTTTGTAAAGGGGTGTCCCAAAAAAACACCAATTGTATCTGACATTAGAGATCTTTTGTCGCTCTTAAATAACAATGTATGGAGCATTATGATGGGTGATCTCAAGTTTTTGTCTTCGTATATTTTTAATCAAATTCAAAATTCAAATTGCATTATAGAAGCTTGCTTTTCTTACTTGTATGACAACTAGGTCATAGATAACGTCATCGACACATATTTTCTCTTGCCTATTGCCATCATCTAAACTAAATTCTGGTTGAAACAAGATGATCGCTTAATTTTAGCTTTGATCGTATTAAAATTTAGCATCAAGAATAAACAAGTTTAATTGTGGAAATAGAACAATGTAATATGGATAATCAAATTAGTAGATTCATAAAAAGCAAGTGGATACAAGTGCTTTATATAACCGATATGAATTTTGAATCGCGGAAAAAACAAATAATGTAACTGAAAATTTGCTGACAATTGATGACATTTATTACATGTATCAACATAGTAAACAGAATAATGTGAACGGTAACACATACATTAACTATGGATTCACAAATCAGTCATATCACACTTGAAACGACAGGTCAGAATCTCAAAAACGGATTTGAGTTGAATCAGGGAATGGCCACCCCACAAACATGATTCAAGAAGATTTTAAAACTCTATCTATGGAGCTATCGGCTCTGTTTGATTAAATTAAAAACAAGGTGCCAAATTGTCACAAGATACGCCCGTCACACTGCTTAGTATATACTGGGGGTTTGAATAGAACTGAGGTTATTTTGAATGAATATCTTTTGCACCCATGAAGTTTCATGATACTAGCTATTATACTTTTAGAGATATACTCCGGACAAGATTCTTGTCTGAAAAACAACAAAGGGCAATAACTCAAAAATAGGCCAGGTAGAGTTATGGTTCTTGTGCACTGCACTCCCCCTTGGCGAGATCTATACACCCATGAAGTTTCATGATCCTAGCTATTATACTTTTAGAGATATACTCCGGATAAGATTCAAGTCTGAAAAACAACAAAGGGCAATAACTCAAAAATAGGCTAGGTAGAGTAATGGTTCTTGTGTACTGCACTCCCCCTTGGTGAGATCTATACACCCACCGGACGCAGGACATCACGGGTGATCCCATAATACGTCCCGTCTTCGACGGGCGTATAAAAATGAGGTAGATGATTGTCTTCTTCTACAGAAAACAGAAAAGGTTATCAAAATATTATCTAGCCAAGTTGCGCGTTTGAAACTGTTGGAATTCAAATCCATAGATCTTGAGGCCCGTTTCCGTTGAAACAATCTATTATTTAGTGGTATAAATGAGTGGAGAGACTAGGACTGTTTTACACGAATAGAAGATTTTTTGAGCGACTTTCTAGACATATAAACGATTTAAAAGAAGTAGAAATTTATTATCATTCAGGTACATGTAGGCCACAGGCAAATTATATACAACACATACAAATAACATCATAAAGTCATGACAAGAGTTGCATACGATATGGTTTATAGCAAATTATACTACAATTAAAATGAAATGAACCTAAAGAAATGAGCTGCCTGGTCAGAAAACACACACTGCTTAATATTAACAATACTTAGTGTGACCAAAGTAAACGCTGTTCTTTAATTTCATTACTTTTGCAATGAAATTAGCTAGCTTTGTTAGGTTTGGGAAATCTTTTTATTTTATTCGTTAATTAAATTTTCGGGTGTTATGTACCCTTTGTACCAGGAAAATAAAATATTAACGCTAAGAACTTGGAATTGAAAACACCGGAAAAAACTTAAAATACGTCATCTTTACAAAAATATTATTCTGAATGAAACAAAAATTACAGATTTGTTCCTTTCTTGGTGTGCCATTATGACGCCCGATTTTCAATATTATTTTTCATGGCTACCACAGCGAAATCCAGTCAATAACGTCGTAAAGAATACACCAAATGAATTTGAAGGTACTTTTCTGCTTCAAGCAAAGATTTAAAATGATTTTATGTAGAGCATTCTGATTTGCTTTCGATTGTCTCATGAAGTGGACAATCTGTTAATCGTGATTTAAATGCTACCAAGAATTCATCTTTGTTAGCTACTTCGCGCGATAGCCAAACTAGCCCAAACCATATAAATACAAAATGTGTTTAACCGATGATGCTCATGTTCGTCTACTTACATCGTCTCAATCTTTTAAAATAAAATAGCAATATTTCGGATACCTATGGTTAGGCACGTGTAATAATTTGAGCCAATATTTTATGCACCTATAATACTAATCGACAAAAAAGTGGCAATCTTCCACATCCTTCTTAAGCCTTACAACCATTTGTAGACAAATTTTGTAGACAAATTTACTCCTAAGAAACATTTGCAATTACTACTTTCAACTCTTTCGATGTCTAAAGATAGGTCTATTCCCCAAATTTCTGAACCAACAAGAAGAATAGATTTCACCATTGAATCAAAAAGTTGAAAAATTCGTTGAAACAGAACTTTCCAAATTGCTTCCCAGAACCTTTAATGGCGTACAATGATTTTTTTTGTCTGGCATGACCATTTTAGACTTAGTTTTTGACCAAAAGAGTTAAGTGGTGAATAGTATGCTCATATTTATAAAAAGATGTAACGTGTTAGAGATATCCATCACAAGTTCATGATTCATAATTTCTAAGAAGCCCCCCGTTTCTAAATACAATCATTACGTTTTTCTTTGTTTATTTGCATGCCTGTATTTTGACAGAACTCTAATAATGTATCAAGTTGTAGTTGTAAATTTACATCTATGTCTTCGCAGGTGGTAATGTTATCAGCAAAAAGAATACATGCAATGTCGGAAATTCGGTTATTCACATATATACCTCTATGACCATTTTGTTTTAGAAGGGTACACAACTCATTTATATAGAAATTGATGATAATCCTGATGATGATAAGTCGGTGCAGAGAATTCGTCGCCCTCGTCAGTCACACCTAGGTCGGGCGTTCGTGTCCTAGTAGCAAGGCATTCCGCCCAACCATCTAAAGCTCCACGTGCTTATTAAGGAATCAAATGCCTTTTGGAAGTCGACATAAAGAACATAATATAGCCCACCCTGTTTGTTTACTTTAATACCTTTGACACATATTATCTAAACATGAATGTCCCCCCATCCATACCGCCCACAGGCTTGGGAAATTATCGTTTGTTTCCGTGACATTAGAGAAACTAATTATGTGCTGTCGAGAGCGAACATAACGTGAAATTCCCGATTGAGGTCTCCTAATGCAGGGAAAAAGAAGTACACATCACAAGCGCACAGGTTTAATCTAATACTCAACATTCACAACATGAGTATCATGTTGACAAACAGTCATATAGTGGGTCGCTAAATACACACGCTTCATCAACTTCTGTCAATACACATCGCCCCTGGTCGGTGCAGAGAAGTCGGTGCAGAGAATTCGTCGCCCTCGTCAGTCACACCTAGGTCGGGCGTTCGTGTCCCAGTAGCAAGGTATTCCGCCCAACCATCTAAGGCTCCACGTGCTGTCGAGCAGAACTTTCAGCGCCCATGGCAAAAAACATAAACAATTCCGCCAATTCCAGAGGATGCTCATTCACCGGCCGATAGAAGTACTCACAATCAAAGGGATGAAACCCCGGCATCGTGCAGTTAGGAAAACGGAAGGATAGATCCGTCAAAGTTCCTTAAATCAAACAACATTACATTTGGAAGTTTAAATGTGAATTGACTAAAAAACAGACTAGATTAAACGGAATTTGAGTAAGATCTATTTAGTGTAGGAGATACACATATTGACAGCACAGATATTATTGACATTGCTTACTATTTTTTTTATTTAAAAAAAGGATATATTCGTTAAAAGCGTCAATCAGGAGGCATTGGACTGTATGTTAAAGACAGCTTGGCACCTTTCGTACATTTCTAAAACGCTCTGTGATTACGTTCTGTGGATTTCGATTGACAAATCTTCAGATGAAAATTGAATCTTCGGTTTGGTATATGTCCTCCCAGAAAACTCGCGCTTTTCAAACGAAGTAAGCGGAAAATGTAACGATAAAAAATATGTATACCTTGCTGGAGATACAAATTGTCGTGTTGGTACGAAACGCGACTATGATTCATATTTCAATGAAGCCAATGGCAACGACTTGAGTTTACAAAATGAACTTCATAAATCTAAAATACTTGGGAATCTCTCCGTTGACCTAAAACGAAATTCAAAAATTAATGTAAAAACTCAAATAGATTCAATTTACTTGTAAAAATAACAATTTATTTATCCTGAACGACAGATGATTTTACAATAAAGATGAAGGCAAGTTCACCTTCCGGGACAAATCCGTTATTTACTATGTTATTGCCTCACGAGATTGCATCCATGATATTCGGAACTTAAAAAATATTGAAACAGATCCTCTCTTCTCAGATTGCCACAATATTCTCGCTTGGGAAATCAGCATTAACCCACTTATCACCCAAACGCTATTGAGACTCTAAATTGGCTACCAACAGAATTACGGAGTAACGTTGATCAAAAATTTGATCGATCAATTGGATTCATTGCCATAATCACAAGAAACTATACAATTTATAACAAACGAAATCCAAGATATTTTCAAATAATCTGCAGATGTAAGCTTCCCAAAGAGGAAAAATTATCGACCTAATGCTTATCTTCATCCACAAAATAAATCATGGTTTGGGCCTTATGCCTCAAAGCAAAACAAAAATATCACAAAATAAAGAATAACTATAGCAAAAATAAAATATTCACATCAAGGCAAAACTCAAACAAGCCAGTAAGGAATACAAAAATACAATTTAATATTACATAAATGAAGCAAGACTTGAAAAATCATCCAATAAAGATCTATGAGTGAGAAAAATCATAAACAATATTGGAAATTTTTACAAAAACTAAAACAACAACAAAAGGATACTACATCTTTAGATCAATGCAAATTATTATAATGCTTTTTCAATTCCGAAATAACATAAGACGAAATCTTAAAATGTATTAATAATTTCAAAAAAATCCAAAACCCCAAGTTCTCATGATAACATCCTGAATGAATACATTAAACCAAATAGGAACTCTTTTTTTTTACCTCTCTGCCACAAGCTATTCAATTGTATTTTGAATACAGGACTTGTTCCCAAGTCCTGGTGGGAAGGAGTAATTATTACAGTACTTAAAAACAGAGGGGTTCCACAAAGCCCGAATAGCTACAGACCAACCACCATACTAAGCTGTCTTGGAAAGTTATTCGCATCTGTTCTCAACAATAGATTAAATATTCTTTAGAAGAATACACTGTTCAACTAGAGAATCAAACAGGCTTCAGAAAAAATATTAAGGTACTGACCAAATTTTTAAACTTTAATCTCTTATTGAAATACTTAGAAAAAAGAAACTATATGGAGCTTTTATTGAATATTCTCAAACATTTGGCAAGTTTTGGCATACAGGGCTGTGTCACAAACTACTACTAAATAACATGTTTGTTAATTACTTAAAAATTATAACAAACATGTATGACATTATCAGTTCTAGCATACAACTGAATGGTTCTTTTTCTCCACCATTTGTCTCAGAAATCGGGGTAAGGCGAGGTGAAAACCTGCGACCAATGCTATTTTCCCTTTTCCTCAATGATCTTCAATACAGTCTTTTCACAAATGGAGCCATCGATGTGGAGCTCAAAGATACTGGTGATATATCATTGTGGCTTAAACTCTTGGTTTTACTCTATGTTGATGATACAAGTACACTTTTTCTTTCAGATAACACTAACGATCCCCAAAATAGTATAGAACAAATCGCAAATTATTGTAATAATTGGCATCTAAAGGTAAACACCAGTAAAACTAAAGTAATAGTCCCCCGAGAACTGTTACAACAACGATGTTTCTTAATGAAAACATGTTAAGGTTTCTTACTGAAAACCGTTAAGGCGTCTGCCAATTTGTATAAATATATGTTATTTTCCACGTATTTTGTAGCTGCCAGAAAATCTATTAGATTTATAAAATAATCCAATTCCCTTCCTTAATAATGAATACTCTTGAGACAAATATTATTATATTTGAGATGTCGGTAAAAAAGAATATACGTAAGGTGAATTTAATCGAAAAACGGTGTTTATATCTATTTCTTTTCGATTTTTAGAACATAATGAGGAAAATTTTGAAACCTCTTATTTGCATGGCGTTAAAAAATAATTTAAACAAAACAAATGTATTCCATAAGAATCTGTAACCTCTGTAAGTACTGGAGATACTAAGCCGTAGACTAGCAGACTTTTTTCTGCTCCCAAATCAAGTGACAGCATTATTAGTAAGGAAAGTCCAAGTACTAGTACTGATCCGTAAACTGTAATGGAGAAAGACAGTGACCCAGAAACGAATAAAACACTTCCAAGTTGATAACAGGCAGGTTCAAGAGAAAAGGGAGGGGCCGGTCCTTAACGTGAATTAATCAATCCTGGTTAGATAAATTCCCTTGGCTGAGATATGATAATAAAAACATGTCCTGTAATGCTAGCATGGGTGAAGCGGAAGACAATCAGTTAACACTAAGATGCACAAATTTAAGACATTTTCAACACTAACTAGACACATATCCTCAGTTCAACACAGAGCTGCATTGGAGTCTCAATCACTTAGAAATGGTATGATTAAACAAAAACTAGACACATATCCTCAGTTCAACACAGAGCTGCACTCGAGTCTCAATCACTTAGAAGTGGTATGATTAAACAAACATGTGACCTGATCTTGAAAAAGAATGAAGCCGTGACAGGAGCAATTGGTATTTGGTTCGTTTATTTCTTTCAAAAGCAAGTAGTTTGATCTATATTTTGTTAAAATAACTATTTCAGAAAAATTATGTAATTTTAGTCATTTAAACAATTTACCCCCTAAAATTCGAAATGAAGTTTACAAACGAATGGATTGTTCCTGTATTTAGCCCAACTTCTCATCAAAACATAAACCTGCACCACTTAAAATATAAGTAACATGAATAGCAACTGATGTATTTCATTTACATACACGTGTTGGGGGCAAAACATGACCTAATTGCTCTTTATCCTTTGGTAAATTGGCATTATTCAATCACCAATAATGTGCTTATCATGATTAGTATATGTCTGGATTTTTAAAGATATTTAATACACCTACCACAGGCTGCCAAACAAGTGTTTCTAAGCAGATGAGAAAAAAGGATTTATCTGTCAAACTAACCCACCCTTATTGTTCAAATTTATTATTTGTGATTAATTGATATCAAAGTTTCTACTTAAAAGAGACAAATTCTTTGTTATTTCATGTAAGGAACTCTTTGCACTAATATTTCTTAATTATTTGAAGAGAATTGTGGATATATGGTTGAACTATTAGATCATTATCTTGGATAGGCTCATCCTGTTCTTTGGTTTTGTAATTGGGTCAGCCCCTTATTTGCCAATACACAACTCTACTTGAAGATTCATTTACCCTATATTTATAAATGGGCGACAAAATTATTGAATTTCTCAAAAAAGAGATGAATATCTTTTAATTTCATGGGGTATGAAATTGAAAATCAACCAGACTGTATGATTAATTGAAGCGGAGTCACCCGTATGAGTTATTTGGTTTTAAGTTTCACTCATCCATGAAATAAAAGAAAATTCTTGATCATATCTTATAATCAGTGATATCATGATGCAAAAATTTCTCCGTTGTGAGAAAAAAATATTGCAGTACAAATCTGTGTTCAAGCTAACAAAATGATTGCATACTCAAAATTGTCTTCATTAAGGAATGAGACCAATTTTTCAGCAAATCACAAATCTTGATGGGTAAAAGTTGAATTTGATCATTATTGTATGAATAGAAGAAAATGTTCAACGTGAATTTGATTTACTTCAGACATTTTTGAAGATAAGCAACTTTTTGTTTCAAATAAGTCTATGTACAGTTGATGTCATTCTCATTTTGATTTTTCCTTTTTCTTACAGAAGTGGAAAAGCATGTAGCCATGCAGCAGCCATTGCCTACAAGATAAAAGCTGCAATCAGATTTGGTTTACAAGATTCTGCTTGCACAAGCTCTCTTTGCATGTGGAATGATATGTCAAAGAAAAAGGTAATATTCTTTGCATTTGTGCTCTTTCATGTCAAGGGAACCATTAAGAATGTGTGAAGAATGCTTTTATACTACTACCTTTGAACATAATAGAATTTTTTTTGTCTGACGCAGATTTTTTTATGATATGAAATGTTCACACTATCTCAATTTGTCCTTTCTTAAAGAATACCACCACTGGTTGACTTGTTCATGGGATAAAAAGTGTATTTACATTGATGTTGAAAGATGAGCAAATTAAAATTTCTTCTTTCATAAAGCAGTTTAAGAGGTTTCAGAGAATTCATAGTTTAATTCAATATAATGTCGTGAATACAAATTCAAAAGATTTTACTAATCAGATACATTTTACGAACACAACAGCCTCCTTAACATAGTACTCAGTTTTATGATATGTGTGATTTCTTTTCCAGACGCAGCCAGCTTTGTTGACAGACATTGATTTTAAGTAACCTCAATACGGAGAAGATGTGAGAGCAAAACAATACAAAGAAATTGCAAATATACGTTCAATCATTGATCTAGATTCTCTGAAAGAATTACAACCTGTTGCTGTTTTGTTTTCATGCACTGATGTCAAAGAAAAACCTGTTCTACCACTAACATCCCACCAATGGGTGATAATCGCAAACCTTTGTGAGATAGCAGTCGGAGGCTAGGAAAGGGTGTAATGGTAAAACAGGTGAAGTAAATTCAAAGAATCCATTGTAAGGTGCTCCAGCCGCCGCGATATAACTGCGAAAGTGTTGAAATCGGCGGAAAACCCATTCCATCAAACAATCTCCCACTAACAATTTTGACGAGATTTCTTTGTAAATCTCGAGTAGTGTGACACAAGATGATATGATATCATATTTAGGTGCAAAATATAATGAAACAAGCATTAAAACTTTAGAACAGATGACCATTGAGCAGTCATCAACAGATTTATGGTACAAACATCGGAGAGGAAGAAATACTTCCAGCAAAATGCATCGATTTTTACATTATAAGACAAAATAGTTAGAAAGTAAGCATTTAAAAAAAATATTAATTCCATCCCATTTTCTACAAAGGCAACTACATACGGAAAAAATAATGAAAAAAAAGCCAGAAAAAAACATATTCCAATTTTCAAAATGAATTTGGCACATTTGACCTTGCAACATCTCTTTCTGGCCAAATTATCACATTCTGCAGACAATTACTTAACCCTTTGCTGTTTAATCCCTGCTTTTTACGTGCCTGTGAAAAAAGGAAAACATACTGAAAAAGTTAGAAATTGCTTCTGACAAGCAATTTCTTCTTTTTCCACACTATTTTCTACCCTATTGAATGGTTACTTTTCAAATTAAATCCACTTTTAATTTTCGTCTGCAAAACCTTTGAATTTGGACAGGTCCAACATTTTGTAAAACAGGAAAGGTTTAATATGGGATCCCATGTGTATCAAATGCGAGACACTGAAGCTTCTGAAATTAAAAAACGAAACGATAAGTCTTTATTTAAAAGCCCTAATCTTATTTGCAAAGAACTAGTAGGAGTCGTTCATGCAGTGATAACTGTCTAACATTTTTTTTTAGAAAGTCTTGATTGAAGATCCATAGGAACAAGTATCTTGGAAGTTCGGTATGAAAGCTTAGTGAGTTATCATCTAAACTGTCATACCCTAATTTACATTGATTTTTTTCCACTTTTTTCTGTAAACACAACACACAATTTTCTTGTTTGGTGAAATTTTCTTGGAGCTTCTTGTTCAATTTGATTTCATCAAGTTGAGTGGTCTGTGTTCCTGAAAAGAATATAACAACAAACAATTTGTGCATTATATTCAACGAATTATAACTTTGAGAAAGTGCTATATATATGTGATCTGTCTCAAAAAATGGTAACTGCATCTGCATTGTGACCAGTATTGACTCTTGAAACTAACTACTGACCATTCTACCTTATCAATTTTCATACATTAACAGAAAATGGTACTATGGCAATGGTATATGTAAAGAGTATTCATTAATCGATATAAATCATTGTGCATTGACCCGGTTTTCTGAATAAAGAATTATAATTTTACCTTGTAATTTTGAAGATGTTGTTTTTTGGTAAGCTTCCGCTATAGCTAAATATTTCTAAAATATATTATTCTCATCATACATTTTCGCATTACGAGTAACACACATAAATGGATATATATTTCATGGCCTTATTTTAACTTCTTTCCTTAAAGTCTATTTGTAAACCTTATTTATAGGAAATAGAAATACACACAACATAATTTTTGTTTTACAATAAATAAAGATTACTTTTTTTAGAAAATTAAAAGAAAATAGGCCTGGAATATTTTTTCAACCCATAAAGAAGTTGTTTAACCTTTTAATGAACAATCAAAATCAGTCTTTACCCTGGGTATTTATTATTTTTTCAAATGTGTAAACAACACATTGTTTCTCTCCCTTTTTTTCACAATCTTTAACGGGTTTTCCGACTTTATGTAAATACGTTTAGATTTGAAATAAGAAAGAATGTTTAACACCTTCAGCTGCAATCACTTATGAAGATTGTTCTGTATTGCTAAATGTTGTGTGAATTTGAGAATTGAATACTTCCTTTTTTTCTCTTTTGCTGCTATATTTTCATCATAACCAAATTTTCTTCAAGTATTTGCCTGGTCCCTTTTATTGCTTTATTGTCCGTTTTTTAATAAAAAAAAAGCGTAATAACATGATGATGAAGAAATGCCTGTTTGTTTTAGGTCAATCTTGGGCTGACTTGAGAGCTGTAAAAGAGCAGATGCAGCTTGGACTGTGTTGTCATCCTCGTTTGTTACAGTACTTGATGGCTGACTATTTAACTTTTTAATCTTTGAAATCTTCCAACAATCCTTTTCTTCGAGGGGGGTATGTCTTTGAGATTTTGAGTTGGTATGAAATCTGGATGTCCCGGATCCTCATTAAGTTTCCCTAGGAAATAAAAGATTCTAATATAAGTTTAAATTTATTATTGATTAAGAAATCCAATCACTTTTGAAAACTCAAATAAAGATGTTTAAATCACAGGAAGAAAGATCATACCTTGTATGAAATGATTGCTGCATTTTCTCGAATACAAGGTGTCTGGGTGATTCTCTATTCGTCGTACTGCATTTTCCTATGCTTTTCTTCTCCACAAAGGCCACTTTGAAAAAACGATGAAATGAAATTTTCTTTTCTTTATCTTTTCTGTTCCTACATCCAACTACACAACAACTATTAACCATGTTTACATTGATAATAAGGTTAATTTTCATGTTGACCGCTAATGACTAGTGCATTATTTCTATACAATCAATGGGGTTAACAGTAACCTTCTGCCCCCAATAAATGTGTATTTCAGTGCTCACTGAAATGTTGAGGAACTGAAATCGATTTATAAAGTAAAACTTAACCTATCACAAGAGAGAGTGAGGCGACTGAGGTTCTTAACTGCCCAATTTACATTTCTTGCTTAACTCCCGTTTATATCTTAAACTTTGTTGCTGCATTCTTGTGTAATGTAAATTTTTTGTTTCGGTAATGGGTATTTTCTGGTATATATATGTAATTATCTTCTTCATATCTTCTGAAAAGATTTATATGATATAGTAGTTTCTAATAAAGATACAAAGGAAACAATTAGTTTCTTCTTCATTCAATATTTACTTCAGTTTAGAAGCTGTATTTGAAATATAAATGGTCAAAATGACTCTGACATAAAAATATCCCAAGGTGTCAAAATATTTGTAAAGAAACATGTCTTGAAAGATGCAGAATAATTGTTTTTTCAGCTTATTACAGGTTGTAGTACAGAGATTATTGTTCGGGGTTTTCACTTGGAGACAAACCCAAGAGCCAATGACCCTGACCTAAAAAAAACCTACGAGTCAAAATGCTGGGGTTTTAGGGTCAATTTACCGCACGGCGCATAACTTCTGTTTGCAACCTTTACCCATTGCTCAAACTTGTTTCTTATTTGTATTCCTTTTGTTGCAATGATTCAATTAATAATTGATAATAAAATCTGAAGTACATTATTTTATTCAAAGTATATTTCCGTCTTATTTGATGATCTAGTAAGCACAATGAAGTAATGACATAAAATTTTACTAAAATTTGTGGTATTCAAAACATTGTTCATCAAAACACCATTATTGCATGATTTCATTTAATATTTTTTGGTTGAAACAAAACATACCGATGGTGTTTTGGCCCTCTCTCTCAAGCTATCACACTCTTTTCTTCATATATTCAAAGTTTTCAATGGCATTTCTTGCATTAAATTGAATAACAGAAGGACCTTCTTACACTATTCTAATCAGTTTGGTATCTTAATATGGTCCAGTCTACACCTAGATTTTTTTATTTTAGTATATTTTTTACCTTAAAAACACCTCTCTCGCATGCTTCCAAGATTAAATGAAGTAACTATTGCTGAGATTCGCCGTCGGTTTAACGTCTCATCCGAAAGATAATTAGTTTGTTAGTGTTCCAACTTGGGAAGCGAACCCAGGCGATCGACCTTTAATTGTTTTGAAGTCCGGTAATCTACCGACTGAGCTAATCGGCGGCGACGGTAGTACCGGAACGCCGGGCCTTTATCGCGTCAAGAGCTGAGCTCGTTTTTTTAACGTCGTAACCGTACCATATGCCCATATACTGAAGCGACAGTTAGTTTTTACGGTATATAGTGCAGGTATTTTATGAAAATACCGCTGTGATCTGTCAAGGTTCTTTAACGTGATCGACGTAAAGCACCGACATCCAGGGCCTTGCTTAACGTCTCATCCGAAATACTATGTGTGCTAGTGTGCTTGCTATCGAATAGAACCCTTGATATCGGATTTAAAGTGATAAACTTTTGAATCCAGGTGCTCTAACGTTACAACCATGCTAATTGGGCTGACTAATTGATTTTAGAAACCGAACAGATGTTGTATGTCCTAAACTCGTCATCTTGGACCTAAAGTCGTCATCAAGATTCAAGTTAGTTTATTGAGTAAATATCTATGACCATTTAATAAAGGGAAGTCATGCGCTTAGAAAAATATATCATTTGAGACTCAGAGTTATCCCCTAAAATGCTCACGTGGAGGATTGCTTACATTCAGCTTTCGCGCAATAGCACGTTTTCCCCAAATAACTTCGCGCGTTTCCATCTCTAGTGAGAAAAAAACGAGTACGGGGCACTGGGCGTTTTCCACTTTATTGTAAAAGATATTTAATGCTCAAAGAGAATAAATGAACTGAAACTATTAATCTTTCAAATAATCCCGTTAAGTCTTTCTTGAAATGAATGGATATGACAGAAAACGATGTCACAAAACTAGTGACGACAATAGCACACTTACGACTTTTGGACATTTTACATTAGTAAGTGGGCAGACAAACAAACTTTTTGCCACAATACAATAATAAATGAAAACAAAATCAAAATATCCATTGATTATAATTGTTCAAACGTCTGAATACTCATCTACCATTCTAATAGGGTTAATAAATCCTGGTTTGTCAGATACAGGACCTCGACAATTGATAATCAAGTGAACACATCATGACCACAAGAAGAAATTGAATTATTTTTAAAGGCAGAAACTTGGGTCAATGATTCTGTTAGTAAATCTTGCACTCATGTTGCTGATAGGGGACTCTAAATAAGCTTGACTGCTGTTCAGAAAACCTATTCTGGTGTTGTGATTTTCAACCGACTGGTGATCCTTATAAAGACTAGTCTCAATGTCTTCATAGGCATTTTCTCAATGCAGGACCAATCTCAATTTTCATAATCTCAGGATTATCAGGCAATCAGCTGTATATTTCAACATGATGTCTATCATGTCAATTTTCAGCGGATCCTTCTAAAACGCTTAAGAGAGTTTGTTTACTATCCTACTATCCATTAAAAAGGCAGTATTCGTAAAAAATAACATTCCTTAAAGATTTTAGATTGCCCTTAGCCTCACTCACAGTATTTGTTGCCTCATTCTCCAAAGTCATTATGAGTGATGGATACTTTTTGTAGCCTGCATTAATGGCTCCCTAAAGCTGAAGCTTGTCGTTTCTTTCAAAGTCACATGCTTGGTATCTGAATTCTTGTCGTACAGATTTTTTTTCCCATTTCCCTCAGTCCATTCTATTAGACTGCGCAATAGTGAAAAACATCTGTGTACACATTAATTCAACAACATTGCGGTATACTGCGAAACAAAAATTGTTTTTACATACTTGACTAGCACAAACAGTCAATCTGTGTGCCACACAATGTACCTGAATGAGTCTTGGATTATGACCATCTGTCAATTTCATCCCAAGGCCACCTTTCTTTCCAGTCATTACACTCGCATCATCACTTGTCATAGATATAACTTTCATCCAATCTAGCCCTTTTCTCTCACAGTAACTATCCCATTTACAATAGTATCTGCATTGCCATAAACCACACTCACAGAGTCTACAGATCTAATTATAGGCTAACATGTTTCACTTTTAAAACACCAAAAGTATATATTAAGTTTCTTATGAACAGTGATACTGTGCTTTCGTCGACTATGATTCCTGCAAATTCACTTGACTGAATGTGTTCTGATACATTGTCAATTATTGTTTTGTTGATGGTACCTAGCATGTCATCATGGTATTTGGGTGCTGGTGTATTGGAGTTTTGGATCTTGAGCTAGGGCAGCCATTTTCCCGCTATAAAGGAATAAAATATTTAAAAACCAGTAACCAATTGTTGAGTACATGCATTTGATAAACTATATTTCTTTTATTAAAAAAGAAGTTATCAGTTTTTTTTATTATTATTATTTCTTGAATAAGTACCAACAATTTTAATCAACCAATAATTTATAAAAAAGAAAAATTCAAATTTTATTTAAATATCAAAAGGTTGGAACTAATAGTGAAATAATATTTGTAACAAGCATTTATTTCCTTTTAGCATCATGTTTACCAATCAGTTTCATTATAACGGCATTGCTAGAGTAAAAGACGGATAGGGTCATGATTATGCAAAATACACCTTCTGCGATCTCAATAAGATAATTCTGTGTACTGAGGGGGTAATTCATAAAATCATCAAACATAAATCTCGATTTTGTATTATTATTGTTAATTATTGTAGGCTCAAAGAAACTTTTTCTCGATAGTTAAGTATACTGAAATTTATGTTGTTTCTGACTAAATGTATAAAAAGATTCAGTAATCTTATTTATTTGATTGATTAAATTTTCATAGAAAAATACGAAATAATAAGACACTTCAGCTGATATCGAAATAGTATATCCTTCTCGTCGATTATTCTGTGATAATAACACACCTCCATTAATGTTCTAGCACCTTCCTTAAGTTTACGAAAAGTGTGCCAACATACCTGTATATTATATATACTTTAACCTTTATACAGGCCCAGTCGACGGAACGAGTTGTACACTGGCCGAGTTTTCAACGGGCCGAGTTTTGAACAGGCCGAGTTGACAGGACACCCTAAAAATCACTTTTTCCATGGCTTCTTGTCAAAACATACAACAACAATATTTGATAATAATCAAGTTCCTACCTGTTTGATTATAAAGCAAAAAATTGATATCCGACCAAATTTGTGTAAGTCTATCTATCAACACAGGGTATTTGACTGCGCTTGTTTTTCCTACTTTAACCTTACATAAAACACTTTAAATGGTCTTATTAACAAACACTATGTGTTCGCGATCTCGATTATTGCGTATTTTCGAGCCCTCATTACGATTTCGGCAATGGTTGATGACGACCAATGCTTCCTAGTTTCCATTTTGGCGGACCAGATAAGAAGATCGCGAGAATATTTCTATGGTCACGTGGCCGTTAATATGATCTTCCGAAGATATACGAGATAACACGAAAAAACCAAGTTTCTCAGTTCGTAATCTTTAAAACGTGTCCACAAAATCTAGTTAATTTGGTATTTTTCGTTCCAGTCTTCGTTAATTTTGCAACTTTGTCTGTTATGGACCAGCAGATGTCAAACAAACACGGTTTACAATTTGACAATTATATTAACAAAATCATACAAAAAAAAACTTTAAGACAAAATTTAAATACTTATCTCAGTTAATATTCCAAAGTTCCTACCGTCTGTAAATATCCTTTCCAAAACAAGATGTGTTTGTGAAACACGAATGGCCCCGTAACGGCATTTTTTTCAAAGTTTGACCTTGACAGATGACCTTGACCTTGTCACCTGACCTTGACTTTGGTACCAGCGGATGCGGATCATTGAGATCTATCATCATGCAAAATATTAGCTTTGTATCTTGAACAGGCTTGAATATATTGGCAATATTAAGTTTTCGGACAGACGGACGGACAGTTGGACGGACAGACAGACGGAAAGACAGACAGACAGACGGACATGAGTAAAACAATATGCCCCCAATCTCTCGATGCGGGGGCATAAAAATGATAACAATATTATAATCCACTTATAATCCAAAAGTGCTATGTATTTTATTATCCAATCATATTCTTAAATCACTACTAGCAAATTCACAGAAATCTTTATAAATCCCAGAATTATCATACAAATCTCCCCCGTTCTATCAATTAACATGCTTTTACAGAGAGTCAACCACTTCTAGAACATTATACCTTTTTCTCGAAGACTGAGTGATAAATATAGAAACATAATATTATTATTATGTCATTACGAATTACATAATTTGCATTTATCTTCTAGAAACCTGGAGAATAAAAGATTATATAACTTGACCAGTACATGCGTACCCAATATGAAACAATATAACGGCATTCAACCAAGCAAACTCAGCCTCATGACTTGTCACATATGTCAAATGAAATTGGTAAATATCCTACAGCCTCGCCATATTCCATATGTTTTAACTCCTGGAAGTTTCAGATTATTATATCTACTAACAGAAACACTCGATTCGATCCCTTTTTGGAGGAGTAGACATAAACCATGGTCATTTTGATTGGCGAATCAAGCTATATACAATTGTTAATAGGGAATTAGGCAAAGCCTAGAAAACGGGCGAAAGAACAAAATTGTAGATATTTACTGGCTGGTGACCAATTCTTGTCGCATACCATTTCTTACTAATTAAACTGTTTCAGAAATGAAATGCACTGAGAATCGATCTCTAGCCGGTAGGCATAGTTTTGTCTGTCTTTTCTGATAACGTTGCCTGTCAACTAGCTGTATCACATGTTTTACTGGTGTAAATGCCATTTAGGCCTAATTTAGTTAAATTAAAAGAAAAAACTTTTGTAAATTGCAAGTCTATTAAGAGACCGTAGCATGTAGATGCTGTAGCCGCCGTCATAGTTGGTAGCGCGTCGGACTGTAAATCTAGAGGTCCCGGGTTCGATCCCCGACGGCGGCACTCATTCTTTCCGACTATTTGTCTCTCACCAATGGGTTGATAATCGTAGACCTATGTGAGATAGTAGCTGGAGGCTAGGAAAGAATGTGGTGGTTGTACTGGTGAGAGAAATACCAGGAAACCACTGTTAGGTGCTCCAGTCGCCGCGATATAACTGAAATAATGTTGAAAGCGGCGTTAAACTCCATTCAATCAATGTAGATGCTGTAAACACATCTCATAAAATATAAAATTTTTCTTTTATCATATTATCATATTTATCATATGGTCCTTGTTTCGCCATCTTATAGGTGCTGTAATTAGATCTAGATTCTTAATCTTTATATCTGGGTTCAGGGACCACTTGACATAAGGAAATCAAAATATTTTTCATTTTCTTATGGAGGCACAGCAAGAGCAGCACCTTAAGTAAATTATAATAAGATAGAGGCTATGGTTCTTGATAATTATCTGGTAAATGGTGGCAGATCTATGCCTCCATAAGAAATTGAAAAATATTTTGTTAGTGGAGGCACCACTGCTGTGCAACCATAATATAAACATGTCAAATTATAAGACATGACAATAAAAAAAATCGCTTTTAATAAAGCCTTAACCATCTGATTATGAGTGCAAGCACGCTAAGAACTCAGTAAGAAATACAGACATGTTTTTATACTTTTTTTCAAACAAGAAACACACATATACGTAGTACATTGTATTGCTATTTTAGATTTATAAAGGAAACACTACACGTTTATTAGAAAAAATATTTTGATACACTTGATAACATGGTTTATCTTATAACTATACAAATATCCATGCGATAACATCCCATACTTTATTTTTTTATGATATCACGTAGATATTTTTAGAACAATGAAATAATGCGGTTATCTTTAGACACTTGTATTTCTGTTAGAAACATCGACAAAACAAGGCAAATAAAGATTATAAGATAAATATAATACGTTCTTGGTGTATTGTATGAAAAGATATCTAACTGGGTTGTGGAAATTGATAATTGTTTCGGCAGAGCCTCGACAATTATCAATTCTACCCACCTCGTTTGATTTTTTTATCATACAAAATCCTAAGTACGTAATATATTTCTTTCTTATTGATAATTGGCTTCCAACAAAGAATATTTTTTCCTAATTTTAAAAGTTGTTTACTGCTTTGTAGCATTGATTCAAGATAGTAAGTTTCAAGACTGTAGATGAGCAGGAAGTAACTGTAACTGGCACCATATTTAAACTATTGTTCGCGAGTATGTCTGTCTTTCTCAGTTCTTCTAAATTTCTCTTGAATTGTCAAAATTGAATACAGGTATTATAATGTGCATAAAACGCAGTAATTAATGTATCTTCTTTGTTTTATTCCTTTTTAGATCACCTGAGCACATCGTGCTCAAGATAAGCTTTTATAATCATTGACTGTCTGTCGTCCGTCGTCAGACGTCAACAATTTAAAATTTTAATCTAAAGGCCACAAATATAGAGCAATCATCATGGAAAAAGGGGGCTAAATGACAATTTTCTGGCTTTCACTCGAGAGGCCACAAAAATGACCCAATCATCATGAAACTTGGTGAGAATGTTTGTCAGTTCACAAGGATAAAACCTAGTGAAAATGGAGAGGATCCGTGCCACATGACAGGAAAAGGGGCCTTAATAACAATTTTCTTGTTTATGCTCTGAAGGCCACAAATTTGGTCCAATCTTTATCAAATTTGGTCAGAATATTTGTCAGGCCATTAGGATGAACCCTACTGAAAATGGCAAGATCCATTTGATGTTTAGGGAAATGGGGCCTTTATGACACTGTACTAGTTTTCATTTTAGAGGCCACCAATATGATCCATTCTTCGTGAACTTAGTTAGAATAATTGTCTGTGACCTGGATTTTTTTAGACAAATCGAGAAAATTGCGATATTCAAGTTATGCCGCGAAACATATAACGCCGTTTGCGAATATATCATGACGTGATTTTAACAACGAAAATATAATGTTGCTATACATACTGAGCTCATTTGCAGAATTATTTCACTAGTGTAACATCACCCGTGTAATATAGAAAAAAATCAACAGCGTTATTTCACTTTTGCGACCTAGGACATATTATAAATAATCTTATTTGAAGTCTCAAAACCCCCTCTATCTGTAGCTCTGACTAAGGTCCAGACATCACCTTGGCGTCATTGGTGTTGTTGTTGTTTAGGTGACAAAATTTAACCCTGTTCAAAGTCTTATGAACAGACTGTCCGCAACTGAAGCAAAGCTGAAAATTACTGACGTAAGCCGGTGCCGAACCAATGCTGACAAGTAATATTCAAATTATTGGTTTACAAGTCCAATGCGCTAACCACTGAGTTAAAGAGGATCTTTCCTAACACAGGCGTCAGTAATTGTGTTTAAACCAAAGATGATATGCAGTAAAATTGTGAAAGTAGTGTCCTATAACAATATCTTCATATTGAAGATATCTACTTGAAACTTGGCATGTGTGTTCATCACAAGAGCTACCTAGACTACCAAGAGGCATAACAGTTTATCAAGCAACATTTTTATAAGAGATTTGCCCCAGATTTTTTTTCATCATCAAGCATTTGCAGTCAGAGTTGACACACATTGGCAATGCTCTTGTTTGAAAATACCGGTACAAGTATATTTTTCTAATTGAACCTTGTACATAGTTGAAACTTAAACACCAATAGAGGGGCAGATCGTTTATAATCAGATTTAAGTTTTGGTGCCTGATGATTGAATTATCAAGCATTGGGTACAGGTAGTTTAATTGTGTTAAAATGCTTTTAAAAAGTGGTTATCTTGATATATCTACAAGTACAACATTGCTGCAGGATGCAGCGTAAGATGAAGCACAGCCTAAATGAACTTGTAATAATAAATTTCCCTTACATGTAGTTTAGATTAACAGTCTTAATAAAACTGACTAATCGAGATGTGCGAAAACAATAAACCACTTCTTCTTTGAAGAGTGGTTTACATGAACGTGACAGAAACAGAATAGAGATAGCAGATTTTTTTTGCTTTAATGAAATAGCCCTACATAGGCTGAAAATAGAATTGCAATATTACAAAAAGAAAGTTAACAACATTAAGGAATGGAATTTGTATGCTAATAATATCTAACAATTAGAGAACAAGAGGACCATGATGGTCCGTAGTAGCTCACCTGGACCTTAATAGCAAGGAAATCACATTGTTGTAAAGTTCAAGGGCACATAATTTAAGATGCGAGATTGTGATCCAGCTGAAAATTTCATTCATGATCCTTTGGGTATTGAATGATCAATATGTGTGACTGTTAGAGTGAAAACTAAGTCGAAGAAAACTAGATTTTTTTTCTCAAAGTCCAGGGCACAATACCCAAAAACCTTAAATTCTGATCAAGCTATAGTCATCAACATGATGTCCGAGTTTTGTCTGGATTGGTCAATATTTATGTCTGTTAATTATTGATACTGATACCTTTCTATTAGCTAGAAACGGTGATATTCTAGATAAGACAAGGTATGACCTCTCATAAATTCTATATTGTATTTTTGGGTACAAGGATCGACTCCATTGTCCCCAGCGATTGTATTTGCTACAGCATACAGGATTATCCGTTTTCTTGTAAAACACAGTCTATTTAATTGAGACATTCTTTGTAATTTTCTTCAAGAGAGTTGCCTTTGTTCAATGACATACAGATTTGTTCAAGAAAACTAATGGATGTAAAACTATATATCTCTGGTCCAGATTTTGATTTTATTTTCATCGCGGACAAGGTTAACAAATGAGAAGCTCCGTAATTTGGATCTCTGTTTACAATTTGAATAAAATTTACCTGGGTCCTAGAAAAGCCTACTTCCAGCATTCAAACAACTTTCCAATCCCCAAATATATGGCAATTCTTTTTCCTTAGTCCAGGGGAACTTTCCTCGTGGCGGGTCGTCCGTCGATAGTCCCGGCGTGAATAAGATTTTTATTCATGTTCATTTTGCCCCTCTTCCTATGACGCGTGACGGATCGAGCACATTTCCAAAAGGAACCAACCTTGTGAAAGTCCACTCATTCTGAGCACGTTTGAAGTCAAACGGATGAAAACTGTGGACTTTGGAGTGTTAACAGGGATTTTGAAATTAATTTTTTCTTTAAATTTTCATTTGACTCCTTTTCCCGTGACGCTTTATGAATCGGGCCTATTTTAGAAAGGAACCCTCAGTGTGAAAGAACAGTCATTCTGAGCAGGTGTAAAGTCAATCGGATGTAAACTGTGGACTTTATAGCGTTAACGAAGATTTAAAAATTATTTTTTATTTCATAAAAGTTCATTTGACTCCTATTCCTATGACGCTTTACGGATCTGACCCATAAATCCAAAGGAACGATCCCTGCTAAAGTCCAATCATTCTGACCAAGTTTGAAGACAATCGGATAAAAACTGTGGACTCTAGAGCCTTAATAAGCAAAAACTAACGGACGGATGCCGGTCGGGAAAATGCTAAATGTTTTAAACAAGAGAACCTTGGTGGCCCTTTATCGCTCACCCGAGTATACAAAATCCAAGTTCTTAAGTCTTACTTCAGAAGTCTTTTTCTATCACCTATAAGTTCAATCTGGCTCTTCCACATAGGGCGTATTTCAGTTTCACTGTTAAAATTTCAACTATATTTAGATCATCACTAAATAATTTTATGAAAGTAATACGCCTATCAGTTTCCAAGTAAAAATACTTTTTATAAATCCAACCCAATATTAATGTACAAGAAAGACTCCTTGCAACACAAGATAAATTTTAATTTGAAAGCAATTCATTATGGTTTGTAGAGGACCATATGGGCATTCCCATGTGCAAAATATGAGCTAAACACGCTTTGCTGATGCGAATCAGAAGGTTGTTGGTGCCTCCTTCTTCATTCTTTTGTATCACCTCGAACCTCATAGCACAGGGCTGAATTATTTTCAAGTTGACAAACTAAATGTTCTTTTGATCATGTGCCATGCCAAATATAATAGATTTTAAAGCTGTATGATGTGGGAGTAGGAGATTTTTGAAGATTTTGTCCTTTATTGCTATATAAAATCCGAGATACTAAAACAAATGGCTAATTCTTAAGTTGGTGTAATTATTTGAATCTTAATGATGAATTGCCTTCAATAAATGTAATGTACATACAGCCTTTTTCTTTCGAAGAAGAAAAATTCCTTCAAGATTTTGTTCTTCATTTCTTTAGGTTTAAAAACCTGGATCCTTGAACAAAGGGCTAATTTTCAGGAACCATATTTTCTTAAAAATACACATATTTATCCACCAATGGGGAGACCGGGGTAAAGTGTTTAATTTTTTAATGATTGATTGATTGAATGGAGTTTAACGCCGCTTTCAACATTATTTCAGTTATATCGCGGCGGCTGGAGCACCTAACAATGGTTTCCTGGTATTTCTCTCACCAGTACAACCACCACATCCTTTCCTAGCCTCCAGCCGCTATCTCACATAGGTCTACGATTATCAACCCATTGGTGAGAGATAAATAGTCGGAAAGAATGAGTGCCGCCGTCGGGGATCGAACCCGGGTTTAATTTTTTAAACAATTCACCAAATTTCCAAAACCACATCACATATAAAGGTACTAACTATATTTATCAAGAAAACAACTAATTTACAACTGAAAACTTCTTAAATTTAACAATTTCACTGGTAAAAATCGAAATTATGCAACGAAGAAAATATCGGAAAATGTAACACATTGCCTCAGGTTTTTAGGGCAAAGTGTTACAGTTGCCGGGGCATAGTGTTACAGACCGCACGAGTAGAAGCAATCCCGTCTTTTTTCCTCAAAATAACGCCTAAATAAGCGTGTATAATGTCGTGACTACATTTGGACAAACGGTAATTACGACATTTTCCTAACTCTCGCACCATGTGATATTTTGAGTTCCAGATTTCACTAATTTCATAACCATGTTTTGCTGAAATTGCGTGAGGGGTATTGGGGTGCCGCATTCCCGGTCCCACTATTTGGGTCCGCGTATGCATTTTATTTGTTCAGACTAGACTGCGATAATACGAATAACAGGTTATTAGGACAATGAGTTATCGAAATAAGACTGCACGTTTAACGAAATGTTCTATGAACTTCAAGAAGTTATCATGTGTCATCCATCCTGAGGTATGAGGTGCTCCATTGCTGTCTACTGGTCCGTCCTTAATAAAGTGGTCTTGATACTTCACACGTGGGATTATAAACATAGGTGGAACCGTATTACCAGTCGCGCTAACTGCAAAACACATAGTTATAAGCTCTCCTCGTTCTGCAGATGTTATAGCGCCAATTTGTTTCACACCCTTTGTTGCTACTACATTCCGTGGTTTTTGCACTGTTATCAATCCTGTCTCGTCTAAATTCCAAATGTCACTAGCCGAAAATCCCTGTCTGTCCATTACTGTGGCTAACTTATTAAAGAATGAATCAACGGATCTTATGTTTCTCCCACACGCTACCACGTCTTGTATGTCCTTTTGAATCATATCTGATTGCACTTGAGTTGGTCTTGCGTTTGTAATTTCGAACCATCCTGCAACGGGAAAATAATATGATGGTTAAAATGCATCAATATTCCATTTGATAGACTACGTTTAATATACAGTGGTATCCAAAATTATCTTTGTTTTCTCATGACGTTTACTTTCACATATTGATCAGCTGACTACAGAATTTTCGAAACTTAAGCTTGCAATAACTACAAGTTTGATGTTTTGGTTGCACACCAACAATAAGATAAATGTTTATTACTTTATACCCACTGCTGTTTATTATTGTCCATGAAGCCCTCTCAATGCATTTCCGTACCGGCTGCCCCTGGGAAGTCTTATACGCAGATGACCTAGCAATTATCGACACCTCTCTGGATGCGCTGACTGAGAGAATTACAGAATGGAAGAAGGGTATGGAAGAAAAAGGTCTCCGGGTATATATGAGCAAGACCAAAGTGATGATATCCTGCCCAAAAAAAGTACCTGCAAAAGAGTCAGGAAAGTAACCATGCTCCATATGCTACAGTGGTACAGGGAAAAACTCCATCCTCTGTAACAGCTGCTTCCACTGGGTCCATAAGAAATGCAGCGGAATCAAAGGACCACTCAAACCCCACCAAAATTATAAGTGCAAACGATGTTCTGGCCTAACCCCACCCAATGACAAGCAAGCCCCTACAGAAGTCACAATCGGACAAGACATCCTGGAAGTGGTACCAAACTTCTGTTACCTTGGTGACACTCTGGCAGACGGAGGTGGTTGTGAACTTGCAGCAACAACGCGTTACAAGTCCGCCTAGAAGAAGTTCAGAGAGCTCCTTCTCATCCTCACCAACAGGAACCTACCAATCAGAACCAGGGGCAGATTATACTCCACCTACATTCGCCTGTACTACTTTACGTATCTGAGACATGGGCTGTGACAGCCAGCTCACAGAAGAAGCTGTCCAGAAATGAAAAGGTCATGTTGAGGTGGATTTGTGGCACCAAACCAGAAGAAAAAGCTACAACCGAGACCCTCACTGCTGCACATCAGAGACCTACCCAGCACCCTCAGAGCAAATAAACTGAGATGGTTTGGTCACGTAGAACGGAGTACAGGCTGGGTGTCTAAGGTCCGATCCATCAACACTCAAGCAAACCGATCGCGTGGTAGACCAAAGCTTACCTGGGAAGAACTGGTGAAAAGAGACCGTGAGACTGTAGGTTTGAGCTACACTAACCCATCTGATCGCCAGACATGGAGAGGGAGACTTCGATCTCGACTAGGCAGCCAGGCCTAACCCTCAGAAGAGGACTAATGGACGGCCTAGATAATTTAAACAGGATAGTGAGTGTGAGTGAGCGAGACCCAACTGCAGTGGTCGTCTAGCTATTCTTTGAAATCTAATCAGTGTAGAAACTTGTTATATGGTAATGGGATAAAAGCGAAAAATTACGGGACAAAGTGTTCGCTGTAACATATTGCCCCGTGTTCTTTGTATCACTTTGTCCCAATCGCAACTTTTTGGAAATAACGTTCATGCAGAAAAAAGTAAGGTTATGTGAAATAGAATTAATTCAGGAATGTCTGCTTCTGGATTTCAGGATGTGATAACCATATATCTTTCCTATTTCTAGTTTTTTACATCGTATGAAATCAAGATTTAATAAGATGGTAAGAATTTTCTTACGTGCCACTAAAAGCATTTTCTGAATATAAGTAAGTAGACTTTCTTCTGTGAAGCTTGTGACCCACAGAACCACGCGCAGACTTCGAAAACCGTTTTCTCTGAAAAGAAAGTGACGTCATTGTTGACGTCACATAAAGGAAAATTCAAATGTGTCACTTTGCCCCGTGTAACATTTTGCCCCGGTCTCCCCTAAGTGTATCTAGAGCTTTCAGCACCTTTACTTTTATAAAAGTTTCCCATGGTTTTTATGCAGCATGAAACGGGTTTATTTCCAGACCGTATACAGACAATATTTGTGTAAAGATGAAATTACCTGCACAGTGCAAAATAACAAGGGAAGAAACAAAAACAAATTATTAAATTATTCATTACGCGTTATTTCCCTTTGATCATAAAATAAAAGAAAGGTCAAAATCCAGGACCCACCTTATAAACTATTGTATGGCAATATAAATAGACGATCCCAAAACATAGAGCCAATTTACAACGTGAATCTATGATTTGAAGTATTTTGATGATCTATAATTTTGATAATCTATTTGTAAGAACTGTAGCAGTAAAACAGTCGTTTCATAACATATATGCGCCCCCCAGCTTGGCGGGGGGATAGAAATAGTCGGCTGATGTCCATGTAGTACATGGTAAGACCACAAACAAATGGACCTGCCTGTTTGCCGTGGGCTGCGACCCGTAATGCTTGATGACGGGATCCTGGTGGTTGAGTGACCTCGAGGATTGGCTAGGCCCTGTTTTTGCAACACACCAATTTGGCCCTGAGTTGGGATAAACGGGAGGTCGGGCGGGCCCGACCCGATCAATCGGCTGGTCATGTCATGCCCTATGGCGTTTTTATCCATAAACTTGTCTTAAAGTGTTCATTGTTAACCACCGTTTTCATTAAATGACGTTTTCACTTACGCCTTAGAAGGCGGTGGCTCATGGGCCAATCGGGTAAATTTGGCGTTTGATCGACGTTTTTACTCTCCGTTATTTTTTCATGCTTGGTTGAACTAATAATCGGAAGTATTAGTTGCTTGATCTAGCCTAGTATACCGAGTATATCGGCAATGTATCCCCGGCACCTCTCCTGAGATGGAATTCGCCCGGTTAGGTGTCCCCATTAGTAGGACTCCGAGGGCGGGTGGTTGGAGCATCGCCGATGAATTGCAAAATCTAATATGGCATCATCCAAGAAAGCCAAGCGTGCGTGGTCAGAATCAGAAGACGAACCTTAATTTTCACAATCATTTTCAAGGTTCATCGTGGTTGAAAGTATCGACCCAGAAAACCCAGTAACGGAATTGTCACCCTTTGTCATTGAGAAACAAATACAAGCAATCTTAGGTACTCCCAAATCTGTAAAATCATTAAGAAATGAAACTCTGTTGGTTGAAGTCTGCAAGAAAAAGCAATCAGAAAACCTATTAAAAACAAGAACCTTTTTTAATATCAAAGTTAAAACATATCCTCATGAGAGGCTTAATACCTCAAAGGGTGTTATAGGACGTAAAGATCTATCAAAATTAATACCTCAAAGGGTGTTATAAGATGTAAAGATCTATCAAAATGTAATATCCATGAAATAAAGGAAAACCTAAGGAACCAAGGAGTGACAGAAGTTAAACGCATCGAATTCAAAAGAGATGGTAAAATTATCAAAACAAATACTTATATACTTACCTTTGACGAACCGACACTTCCTCAAGACATCAGAATTGGGTATCAGATTGTGAAGGTGGATGTTTTTCCAAATCCGCTCAGGTGCTTTAACTGCCAAAGGTTCGGTCACCATGAAGATAGATGCTCAAGTGTCAAAGTTTGTAGAAAATGTAGCTATACTTGGCCTGAAGATGAACACTATGAGGATGATTGTGAAAATGACCTAAAATGTTTTAACTGTGGACAAGCACACGCAGCAAATTCAAGACAATGTCCAAAATTTATAATTCAAAAAGAAATACTTGAGGTGAAGTTTAGAAAGTCTGTCTCCTTCTATGAAGCTAAAAAGATTGTCGAGTCCAGACACTCAGAGAGTAGATATGCAAGCAAAGCTAAATCTGATGGAGTTGAAAGAAATAAATCTCACCAGTGTGATTCTTGTGAGAAGCTGTTGAAAATAGTGACAGAATTATTTCCTCAAGCAAAAGAAAAAATCAAACAAGCATTGTCTCGAGAAACATTAGAGTCAGAGTCTTCAATCAAAAAGGATAAAAACAAAACCTCTTCTGATGAAGCAGACATATCTACTGTTCAATCAGCAAATGTCATTCAAGTTGAACATGCAAGCTCGTCTAAAAGTAAAAATAATATTGTTAAACCAGAGACTGTCCGCCAGAGGAAGATACGCCTTCAGTTAGAGAAGGCTCATCCTCCCTCGGTTGACGCTCAGAAACACTCAACTCCTCCAGTTTCGACTGGAAATCGTTTCGCTCAATTGAGCGATTCAGGTGAAGAAGACATGGATGTACCGGAAGGCTCGCCTCCAAAACCTCCAGATCAGCCTCCTTCAAATCAAAAGCATTCAGATGCGATAAGACAGGGTGCTAACAAAATTAACTTAACAGGAGTCAAATAATGTGTAGTTTTCTACTTCCATTGATAAGTGGTATTATTTATTCATTAATCTCCATTATGGCAAATAACATTGTACAATGGAATTGTCGCAGCATCAAGGCTAATTTTGAAGAACTCCAACTTCTAGTTTCGAAAGAAAAAACAGTTGCAGTTTGTTTACAAGAAACATTTCTAAAAGATACAGACATTTTTTCCTTGAAATATCACTCTTGCTATTTGAAGAACTTTACAGAACGTGAGAAAGCATCTGGTGGTGTTGGGATTATTGTAAATAATAATATTCCTCACCGACATGTTTCTTTGAATACTTCTTTACAAGCAGTAGCTGTAAGTGTCTCTCTAAATAAATCAATTACATTGTGTTCTATTTACCTTCCTCCTAGTTCCACTGTAGATGGTAGAAAACTTGATAATCTTGTTGATCAGCTACCACAACCTTTAATACTTATGGGGGATTTCAATTCTCACCATAAATTATGGGGATGTTCCAATACAGACGACAAAGGTCGTATTGTTGAGGATTTTGTAACTAGGCATGATCTTGTTTTATTGAATGATAAATCTAAAACTTATCTTCATCCTGCAACAGGAAATTATTCTTCACTGGATTTAACTATTTGCAGTCCTGATATTTTTCCTGATTTTTCATGGAAAGTTATTTCCGACCTTCATGGTAGTGACCATTTCCCTATTCAGATCTCCGAATTAGGACCATCTGTTCAGGAGCGCCCTACGCGTTGGAAACTCCATAAGGCTAATTGGGAACTTTTTAAAACCACATGTGAACAGTCGATAAATCCAGAAGCCTTTGATGACTGTGAAAACTCTGCAGATCTGTTTACAACTTTACTTTATTCTGCTGCAGAAAAAAGTATTCCACAAACATCGCCTGACCCCAAAAATCACAACAAACCATGGTTTAGTGAAGATTGCAAAAAGGCTATAGCTGAGCGAAACGTGCTCTTGGAGCATTTGCCTTAAGGCCTTGAAAGGAGAATCTTTACAAATTTAAAATTGCACGTGCAAAAGCACGTCGTACAAACAAAGTAAGCGTTCGTCTTGGAGACAGTATGTTTCTAGATTAAATTCTAGATCATCGGTCAAAAAGACTTGGGACATGATACGTAAAATTAGTGGGAAGACTACATCACTTAATGTTGGTCATCTTAAAACGGATGACGATAATACAGTTTCTTCGAAACATGATATTGCTAATGTCTTAGCAGACACGTTTGCCAAGAAATCTTCCTCTACTAATTATTCACCTACGTTTCAGAAGTTTCAAGGTGAAAAAGAAAAGTCTAAACTTAATTTTAGTTCCAGTAATCTTGAACAATATAATAGAGACTTTTCCGTTGAGGAATTGAAAAAAAGCTTTAAAAAAGTGTCACGACACTGCTGTCGGATCAGATGCTATTCATTATCAGTTCCTCAAACGTTTGCCGTCTCGTTCCCTTCATTGCTTACTTGAAATTTATAATCAGGTATGGACAACGGGAAGCATTCCAGCCTCTTGGCGGGAAGCTATCGTTATTCCAATACCTAAACCAGGTAAAGATTCCACAAATCCATCTAATTATCGCCCTATTGCTTTAACTTGTTGTATTTGCAAGACCATGGAAAGAATGGTAAATGATCGTCTTGTCTGGTTTCTTGAAAAGAACCACCTTATTACTCAAGTCCAAAGTGGCTTTCGTAAGCAGAGAAGCACTCTTGATCATCTTGTTCGCTTTGAGACATTTATTCGAGAAGCCTTTATAAAGAAGGAACACGTTGTTTCTGTCTTTTTCGATCTTGAAAGTGCATATGACACCACTTGGAAGTATGGAATTATGAACAACCTCTTTGATTTCGGCACTCGAGGTCGCCTTGCCTTTTTCATCTCAGCTTTTTTGGATGATAGTCTAGGCTCTTATGTAAAAATATTGGGTCGATCGTGACACGTCGGACGAAAGTGCCAGTTTTTGTCTATGGTAAGCTACTATCATGAGATAACTTTTGCACTAGGGGTGCCCGACTTGGCGGATCTAGATACGATTTTAGAGCGATTTCAAATTTCGGATAGATGTGTATCCGGACACTCTTCCTTTTATTTTCAAATTTGCGAATTCTCTTTGTTAGACGTACAAAGGTGACACTAAAAGACCGTTTTTATCTCTACTTTACTCTTTTTATGTCCCGCATCAATTATAACGGCAATTTTAGCCGGTGTCCGTGTGTTTGTTTGTCTAACCATCTGTATGCCATAGTATAGCTCACTGCATTATATGAGTAATTTGATAACCGTAGTTAAGATTGATTGCAAATATTTTTAACCACGTTATTTCCTATTGTTAAGTATCACTTGATGCCAATGGTAAAAAGGTTATCTGACGTATCTGGCAAAGCACAGCTATTGCGCAGTACCGGGAAGCACATTGCAGAGCAGTCCCAGATTGATCCCCGTCCGCGTTGAAAAAGTTTTCGTATCAGTCTCTCACGAATGAGCTGTTTTACGCTAGAATAGTGAAACTCATGCCGCCATATCGCATGTGGTAGCGCACCAGACTCTATTTAGGGTGTTCCTAATTCGATCCTCGACGGTGGCACTTACCCTTACCGGCAATGTTCTTCCATCAACGGGTTAATACTCGTTAACCTATTAACCGATTAGCAGCTATAGAACTGGAAAGACGTCATAGTAGTACTGGTAAGCAAAAATCAAGGAACCCATGGCTAGTAGCTCTAGACTCCGCGATGTGTTTAAAAGCTGTTAAAAATGCGTTAATCACTATTCAAAAATGCTAGTTCTAGGGAGACTAATATAAAAGCTCAACGGTTAGGTGTTCCAGCAGCCCCAGTCAGCCAGAAATTAATAGAAAAGTGTTTATACTTCCTAGTGAATACTTAGACTTTTGTTAAACAATGTCTTTACCTAGGAAGAGCAAGTTGATTGCCATTATAGTCAGTAACTATCTTCCTGAAAGTCATATACTATCCATGTAAAAACTTTAATACTCGGCCCTACGATTTCTATAAAGGATAGTGCGCCATTTGAAGAATGGACAGGACTTTCAATACATTTCAGGGGTCACAGAATGACATCATATCAAAATGTTGACGATATTAAAACATTTATTAAAGATGAAACAATTAAAAAAACTAATCAAGAGAACCGTGTGCGGCTTCCAACACTCAGCTGCTCGGTGCTATAAAGTGTATGGGGATATGAAATCATAAAAAAGGAACTTAAAACATGCGAACATGCGTTTAGTTACAGGAATCCTTTGACAGTACTGATTGCTCTTAAATATATATTGATCAAATATTCAAAGTTTAAATCAAATGCTTTTAGCCCTCCGTTCAAGATTATAATATACAGACAAAAAGAAAAAAAGGTTCGCATAAAGCAAGTTACGTGATGATGACGAAACGGTGGTTATAGGAGGGTTGATCCATAAATTCGTAAAATGGGCCCATAACTTTCGCATTTCATGTTTGTTCGGTGTATAATTTATTGAGTGTGTAGTTCAGTATCTTCGCACGGTATAAATGGTTTAATTTATGATTCATAAAGAAATATTTCACAATTTTGATTCCAAAGGGAGTGCGGATACTTTCTGCAAGTTAGCTTATCAGGCACAGAAAGGCATCGTAGTAAACGGAGACTATGTAGAAAAGAGTCAACGATGACGTCATATTTAACGTTCTGGCTCCTCCGCCTACGTGTGGGGTGTATGTCTTAGCCTTTCTCCTCATCCCTACAATCGCTATTTATTGCATACATTAAAAACTGCTCACATTTATTATACAAATATTGCATGTAATTATTGTATATGTTTTCTTTTGATAGTCAAGCTTTCTGAGCTTTTCATTTTACGAAGTTCTGGACCATTCGTCATACACTGTTTTTTTTATTCATTTATAGTTTAATTATTATCTTAATTATTCATCTGTTGAGTGCATTGATTCGCATTTCGAAAGAGTTTCACATTGTGTGTTCTTTTGTACTTTTGCAAAAACCTATAGAACCGTTTGATGGGCATTCAGGTGATGCATGAGTATAATATCATTTTCACGAGTCTACGAGGTGAAATAAGATTTAACGATTGCAATAACTACTGGAACTGATCAGGTAACTCTCTAATACTTGCTTGTGTTTATAAAAGCCACTAAAGCCAGTGTTACATATACGCTCCGACGAGTCGGCGATCCGCATTTATATAGAATCGATGATAAAAACGACGACTAGTCGCCGAATAGTCGGCGACTGATGGATTCATCAGCCGATTAAATAGCGAATCTTTTGTAGATCGGCAAGGTGTCCGTGAGTTTTATCTTCAAGTTAAAATCTTTCGACTAGTCGACGACGTCTTTTAGATTTGTGGATGACAATATTGTATAGTCCGTTTGACTTCTATATGGACCAACATTTCGCCGAAAATCTCAGAATTGGATTAATGAAACGTATCTTTTTCTTGTCATATCATATTTTCCATGTAATACCATGACGAATCTTGTTTTTCAGAATTTTTGAATGTAAAATAATGATTTTGTCCGTCCGTCTACATGTTAACTTCCAGTCTTTCACCCCTTCTTGTGACTGTATTAAACGGAACAGCGACTTGCCCAACCAAAAATAGTTGTGATTTGCATAGGGGCAGAGTCAAAAGTGTATGATTTTAAGTCAGTCGTTTTGGTATATAATCGAGTATTTTCATAGAATCAATTTTGTCGAAGATTTTTAATTCCTTGGGATAACAAATCTGAGTGTATTCTCTCTTTGTTTAAAAACCGTTTAGCCAGATAAATGATAATTGTTGTTTTCTATTCTGAAACGAACCCCATTTTCACATATTTAGACCAATCAAAAAGCATTATTTAACAAGTTCCTTGTGAATTTCACGAGAAAAACTAGATAAGCAGGCGAGTAATAACGGTACAAATCACGTGATATTAAAGTTCAAGATGACATGACCGTCGATATGCTAATTAGTATGTCCAAATAAGGAATATTGGCCATTTCTTCTGTCAAATGTTTAGCATAAAACCACGTGTTTTTACGCTATGTTTACATCTTGTTAATAATAAACAGCCTTCATCACCCCTCGTGTTTAAGAGCGGAAAATGCGAAAATATTAACATTAACTAGATAGAAAAAATCTTTTTTTGAAATCATTTTATTTTCAAAAAATATTTTTTGGAATGGTATTAAGCTGAAATTAAGATTTTACCACATACAAATTCTATTTTCAAACCAGATTTTTTGCAATTGATTAAAAGGTCTGTCCATATAGAAGTCAAACGGACTATATCGACAACTAATCGCTGTCTATCCTCCGGGCTCCGGCCGATTTTGTTCACATCGCAGAAGTCTTTTCTGACCCTTCTACTTAGGCAATGATCGGCGACTAGTCGGCCATGCATCGCCGGTGCGTCTCACCGGAGTATCATCAGCACGCTATCTTTAATTGACCATGATTTCTGGACAAGAAATTAACCACCGTCACGTCGGCCGAGATTTATGTAACTGCAAAGTATTTTTGTCCTGAGATAGAGGCCGACGCCAGGTGGACGTCATTTTTTACTGATCGGCCGATCATTGAGCATAACATAGACAAAACAGATCTTAAAATGGAAAAGTAAACAAACGCGTTTCATTTAAATCAATCATGTGCCTTATTTTCATTTCTACAATCAATTGATTATTTCTGAGTGTAAGGTTACCAATTTCATTTTTAATTGAAATAAAAAAACACTAATATTCATAAAAAGAAAAGCTCGTGTTCGTGTGACGTCCCTTTATTCGCGACGAATTGGTGGTAATTCGCCGACATATTCGGCGATTTGGCAGTTATACAGCAAAAGCCGTGATAGCATGGCAAAAATCAGTACTTAAAAGATTTTCTAGCAATTCATCATTGATTGACCTGCGATGAATTTGCTTAGTGTAAGTGACGTGAAAATTAACTACCACCCAGATCGCATTCTCAAGTCGCATATACGCGAGAAATGTAAATCAAAGTACTGAAAGTACTCATAAGTTGGAATGCGTTCGAGAGATGGTGACCTCAAACTACCAACGAAGCTGTCGCCCTCAACCACCACAGGTGATCACATAATACGTCTCGTCTTTTGACGGGCGTATATTTATATATATCAATATATTTCAACAACGAGAGACGCTTAAACCTCTGAATCGCTATACAGGCCTGAATCTGATGAAAGAAAAATGATAACAATGGGGCCAGAATGACCCTAAACCGCTCACCTGAATTCGATTGGTCCAGAGGATCTTACCCAAGAAACTTTCTGGCAAAGAGTCATTCAAATTTGCGTAATTGTTGAAGAAGAGACATTATCCGAATTATAAGCAGTCATAATAGACCCTGCCAACCCATTCATTACAGAGGAGACTCAACATAAGCCCAACCCTGCCACGCCCATATTTATGGGCTAATGGAAATTTTGCCAACAACATTTGAAGAGGGTCAACAAAGGAACATTCTTGTAAAGTTTGATTGAAATCTGCCCAGTGGTTGAGGAGATGTCGTTCAAAGATTTTGGGCTCAAAACAAGCCCCGCCCTGCCATACCCATATTTATTGGCCAATTAGAATATAGCGACAATTTTGAAGAGGGTCACCAAGGGAACATTATTGCAAAATTTCATTGAAATTGGCCCAGCGGTTTAAAAGAAGAAGTTTTAAAAATGTTGACGACGGACGACGGAGTCAGGGTGATCCTAAAAGCTCCCCTTGAGCACGTTGTGCTCAGGTGAGCTTAAAAAAAGAACAAATGATACAGACCATACAGCCGACTAATGGACGCACAGGCGAACACTTATACACTCAAAACAGTTTTTATATTATTTTTCAAATGGCTCCTACTCCTTTTGAGTTATCAATTACAATTTTGATTAGAAGTGCCGCAAAGTGATTTGTCCATGATGAAAAGCCATTTTCGCAGGGAAGTCTTTTACTTAATGAGTTGGAATCTCAAGACAATTTTTGGCCGAAGTTCAATTGTGATTTCGACCTTTGTGCCTCCAAAATTGGGCACTTTCTTGGGTCATTGACAACATTTGTGTCAAGTTTTATGATTTGGGTCAATTGGTTGTTAAGTTAGAATGGAAACTGTTGACTGGAAAAATTTACTGATGACCGTGACATGTATGACCCCGAAACAATAGGGCATTTCTTTGGGTCATGGGCAATATTTGTGTAAAGTTTCGTTATTGCAGGTCAATTGCTTCTCCGTTTATCTAGCGAGAGACTAAGAGACAGACTTGATGAAATCAATATATGCTCGTCTAATTCTGAGTTGGGGGTATAGTTAATAACATCGTGAAATTGGTAAGGTGAACGATTTTGGAATGATTTAGGCATGATGTTAAATAAGTGAGCAGTGCGAAATTTGAGTGAAATTTAAGGGAGCGGAATCCAATGTCGCTTATTTTGTTCAGGATGAACAAAATTAGCGATCTATAAAACCTACATAAACTATGTATTGAAGTTGTTAAGGAATTTAAGTTTTTAGGACTCCTTTTTGATTCTAAACTGTCGTTTATTCCGCATATAGATTATTTGAAAAATAAATGCCAAAAAGCACTTAATCTTTTACGTGTTGTATCCAGTATGGATTGGGGAGCCGATAAAAAGGTTCTATTGCGACTTTATAGGGCACTTGTTAGATCAAAGCTAGAATATGGCTGTGTTGTTTATGGTTCTGCGCGCCCTTCATACCTTCGCAAACTTGATACTATTCATAATCAAGGATTGCGTTTGGCGTTGGGCGCATTTAGAACGTCACCAGTTAACAGTCTTTATACAGAAGCAAATGAGCCTTCCTTAAATTTACGAAGGAAAAAGCTTTCATTACAATATTTTTTAAAACTTAAATCCAATCCCGATAATCCTACTTATAAAGTTGTGTTTGATCCAAAATATAGAAAAGATTTTGAAAAGAAAAAGAACCCTATACTTCCTTTCAGTTTGCGTTGTGAGGCTGATGTAAACTCTCTAGACTTTGATCAAGAGGACGTGGCAGAACATATTGTTCCTGATGTTCCTTTATGGACATATAAAAGCCCCACGTTTCTTCATGAAATTGCTTCCAGCAAAAAGGATACAACAGATCCAACTATTTTTAAAACCAAGTTCTTGGAAGTCAAAGAAAAATACACATCATACAAAGAGATATACACAGACGGTTCAAAAGATGGCGAAAAAGTTGCTTCAGCCACAATTTTAGATGGCGAAAAATATCAATTCCGCCTTCCTAATAACTCTTCCATTTTTTCAGCCGAGCTTAAGGCCATTGATCTCGCACTCGATCATATGATCGCAGAACGATTCTCTCGCTATATCATTTATAATGACTCTATGTCAAGCATGCAAGCGATTGAGCATGAGAAAACTGACAACCCCCTTATTGTAAGACTACTCGATAAAATAGCTCAGCTAAATGATGTTGATCTCGTTTTCTGCTGGCTTCCAAGCCATATTGGTATTCGTGGTAATGAGGAGGCAGATAAAGCTGCCAAGGATGCATTATCACTTGAAATTTTACCATTCGAAGTACCTTTTACCGATTTTAAACCCTTAATTCATGGTTTTATTCATGATGTCTGCAGGAACTGTTGGTCAGATCCAGCTAACCAGAATAATAAATTATTTTCTGTTCGACAGGACCTCGGCGATTGGTTACCTGGTTACAGGTCAATTCGTCGCGAAGAGCTGATTCTGACTCGGTTACGCATTGGGCATACTTACTTAACGCACTCCTACCTTTTAAAAGGAGAAGAGATGCCAATGTGCATTCTCTGTAATGCTCCATTAACTATTTAACATATATTTATAGATTGTATCGATTTTTCTTTTATCAGAGACAGATATTTTAAAGTTGATAGTATGGGGCAGCTGTTTGACCAAGTCAAACTAGAACTTATTTTTGACTTTTTAAAGGCAATTCATTTATATAGTAAAATCTGATTTTTGTTTTCTATTAATTGTATTTTCTTCTATAGTTTTAAAATGGTTGTATTAAATTTTACCGTTTTCAATAGCTTTTTGGCTAATTTTTCTTTTACATTTGAAAATTTCTTTTGGATTTTTTTATATATACATTGAGATTGTTTTATAATGTTGTTCTCTTAAATTTCAGTGCATACAATGAATGCTCACTTTTTTTTAATTTTCTGGTCGGGTGGACTCGCACATGGGCCGTTCTCCTGATCTGAGGGGAGTCCATGTACTTTCGTCCTCACGTCAGATTATTCTAGTTTTATACAGAAGTGTTTGCGCCCAACATGACCTAAGTTGTCGACGGGCCATAAAACAACATTCATTCATTCATTCATAACTTATATGAGAGCTCTGGCCCTTATGGTTTGGGAGGAGAAGAATTTGTTAAAGTTTTTTGACTCCGTTGTCATGGCAACCAGATATTCTAATCTTGTTTCCGATCCTGTGAAGTATCTTGAAACACCTTGTCCTAGGGATCATTTCTGTGACGTTTAGTTGAAATCTAATGGCCAGTTTGGAAGGAGGTAATTTTATCAAATTGTGGGCGGACAGACGGACGGATATTGATCGATCACAATTATTCACCTTGAGCACTTCGTGCTCAGATGAGCTTACTAGGCATAGAATATGAATGATTTTGAGAAGGACTGTTTTAAGTCAATAATAAAGCTTAGGTAAATGTCTTTGATTCTTGCATCATCATGATCCCTTGATCCTGACCTTTGAACTACTTTCTTACATGTTCATTATTAGGGCTGGGACTGAGTAATGTCAGTAATAAAGGTTAATAGATGATTGTCTTTAATTCTCGCATCATGTTCAACATTAGACCAAGATTGTATTATTAGGTATAGAACTATATCATATAACTAATAAACTTTGGTAGATGATTGTCTTTGATTCGGGCATCAATTTGAACCTTTGACCCAGACCGTGACCCTTTACCTTCTTTCTAAAACTTACAAATGACTAAGTAAGTAGATAGTTGTGTTTGATTCTGGCATCATGATTGACCCTTGACCCCAATCATGACCTTTGACCTTCTTTATTAAATATTGAATCATTAAGTCTAGGACTGTATTAATATATAAGTCAAACATAAATGTTATAAGATAATTGTATTTTATTCTTGCAATATAGTGAAGCCTCTATCCCAACATTGACCTGTCTAAAATATTGTGTTATTAGGTCACATCGTTAGATCGTATAAATTCAATAATAAATGTTGGTAGATGATTGTCTTTGATTGTGGCATCATATTGAACGCCTGACCCAAACCTTGGCCTTTGACTGACTTTCTTAAAAATTAATTACTAGGGCTAGAATTGCATTTAATCAATAATAAAGGTTGAAAGAGGTTTGTCTTATATATTGGCACCATATTAAGCTCCTGACCGTGACCTTTGACATACTTTCTTCAAGATTTGAAGAGATTTCTTGAGTTGGAGTCTCTTTTTAACTTGTCCAAGATTTCAAGACAAACATTCAGACCAAGATGCAATATGTTCAATAAAAAAAAGTGTCCTCTACAGTGCCAACAAGGATTTTAGATTTAACCAATTGACCTCATTTTTTACCCCACTTGACCCATTTTTGAAGTTGACAAAGAACTCAATTCTAACCAATTTCCAATACATTAAATCCAAAAATGTGTACTCTAGAGAGCACACAATTTTTTTCTAGGATATTACCCCCTGACCTTATTTGTAACTCCACTTATCCTGTTTTTGAACTTGACAAAAACAACAAACGTCCTGACCAATTTTCAATACAAATGGGCCAAATATGGTGTCATTAGTGAGCACACTAGATTTTTCTAAGATTTGATCCCTTGACCTCATTTTTGACCTAGATTTCATTGACACAAACATTCTGACAAAGTTTCGAGACATTTTAGCCAGAAATGTCTCCTCTAGATAGACAACTTTTTTTTAGATTTGATCCCTTGAACCTTTCATAGAGAGAGACAAGCAATCTGACCAAGATTTAAGAAATTTTAGTAAAAAATGTTGCTTCTAGATAGTCTACCGACTATAATTCGTACGGGCTCTAGAAAATTGTTTTGATGGCATTCTTTGTTAATGCTCGGCATCCATGCTAGTAATATTCTTTGGGGTATGCAAAAACCTCCCAGGGTGGATGCCCAGTCTGAAACTTCAAATTAAGGTCACAGCAAGGTCAAAGGTCAAATAGGTGCATTTTCATATTTAAATCCTCTTTGTGTGTTTTTTTAATTGCTATACATGCTGTATTATTAATTCAAATCATGCTAAATAATCTGTAAATTGCATCAGAGACATTATTTTATGAAAAGGGCAACTTTTTGTGGATATTTTGACTATTATGGGATAGAAAAATGTAATTTCAGAAGCTGAAAACGATTTATCTCTGAATATTTTGGACATTTCAGTATTTTTTTCAACGTTATATGCTATCATGCTTCAGTCTAATGCATTTCTTAATTTTTGATTGTGTCATCTTTGTTGTGTAAGGGTTTTTGTACACTTAAATTGCATTTTGCTTTTATAAACTTAAAAATTCCGGTGGATAGGCCAATGGAATAAGTTGAACTTGCTCATACTTAATATTACGTTTATACGCTGTAAATTCGTATCATTACAGGTTTTGAATTCTTTTAATATTAAGAAGAGTTCTAGATTTCTGTTCAATAGTTGTGTTATAAGCCTCTCTACAGGAAATTGACATTGAATACCCTGTGGATACTGCTAGCCACTGTACCAGTGAATACAGTGCTACAAAACGACAATTTGAATGCATTTGTTTGCCGGACGCTAGACGACGTGCACTCTTTCTAAATAATAAACAATCTCACTTTTTTGAAGTCAAAAGTTTTTTTTATATTCTGATAACGTGATTAATATGTTGCAATCAGTTATGTTTTTCATATAAAATGTGTGACTGAGACTTGACTATACAATTTGTCGTTTTATCCTGCTGCCTTTATGCTAGTTAGTTGTTAATGTTCACTGATTTCAATCTTTGATTGGTTTGATTATAAATCTTTCTTTTATATTCAGAATTTAAGTTACACCAATTATTGACGTTGATCAAGTTACTGTGTTGAAATGAAAATCTGATGTGTTGAAACGTTTCTTTGATTTTTGCATTATATGTCTGGCATCTAGGAAAGATCTGCTAAGGGTTGATGGGGAGCTAAGGGTTGACGGTGAGGATGGTAAACAGAAAGTGAGAGAGTGTGTGCGAAGGCGAAGACAGGTCAGAGATGTTACCAGTACAGACGTGTTAGATAGGCTTGACTCATTGAGTGACACTGAATTGGCATCCTCAGAGATAAAAAAGCATAAGAATTGTTACAGCTCATTTACATCCGAGATGCACATTTAAAGGTTGCAGAAAAAGCAGTGGAATCATTTTGTTTCCGAAACAAAAGGCGTCTTAATTGAATTTAATTAGCAAATCCTCGTTAGCCCTCTCAAGTCCACAGTTTTCATCGCATTGATATCAAACTTGCCCAGAATGATAGTACTATCACAAGGATGGTTCCTTTCGAAAACGGGCCAGATCCATCAAGCGTCACAGGATTAGGGACCAAATGAAAATAATGGAAAAATTAAGTGATAGAATCCTCATTACCGCTTGTAAGTACGCAGTTCTTATCCGATTGACTTTAAACTTGCTCAGAATGATTGTATCATCACAATGATTGTTCTCTCTGAAAAGGGGACTATATATTTGAATTTAAACATTAAGAATTTATTGTTAACACTTGTTCATATATGCATGAAAGTTAATTAAAATTTCACTTATTATTCTACATCATGTGACATGTGCATATTGATGTGGCCTGGTGATTTTAAACTGCGTCTTAGAAAAAGGGACCTTAATGTAAACTTTATTGTTAACAAAACTTCTCTTTTATTATTTGAATCATTCATCTGAACTGTCATAGAATATTCTTTTTCCCGTGTCTATGTGCATTTGTGGCTTTTTAGTTATATGCTGCGTCATGATAAAAGGGCATTTATGTATACTTGGCAAAAAAAGAAAGTATCTACTTTTCATTGTCCAATATCTTTTACACCTGTATGATAAAAAAGATCAATTAAAGTACATATACGTTTGTAGCACTTCGTTTGCTCATACACACACAAGCAACAAGTCATTTTAATGTTTTCCTTTTCAGGAAATGTTGACATCTTTGTTTTCTATTTCAACGTACGTCACGTTTTCGGTCTTGAGATTATTTTCAAATAAATGTAACCTATAAAGCTCTGTGGTTAAGAAAATCAAACAATAGTTGTGTTCCGTATCACACAGTATTGAAAGAGACTTAGAAAAAACTTGACCACATGCATTATCTAGACTCGTCAATCGTTGGGTAAATTTTACAGGTTTTAGTTGAAAGAAAAGAATAATAAAGACATTTGCTGACCATTTCCGATAGAGTAGTAGGCCTATTGCTAGGCACCCTTTTAAAACTCGTTTGGGCCTGTGGAAAGGCGTAATGCCAAATGCGCTCATTCACACGGTCGGGTTTGCTTCCTCGCTTCTTAATCACCTTTCCAAAATAGAAACGAAGTTTAGCCTTAGAAAAAGTCAACTTACAAACCAAGCCAATTGTCATTTCAGTCTCAATAGGTTTAAAGAGAGCAATGTTCATTGAAATTCAAAGGAGCCTCTTCCATGAGATTGTGGAAACGTTAATGTAACAAAGCAATACAAATGTTTTACTGTTAGTCAAGTAAGACCTGAATTAGAGAATTTTGGGATTTCTTTTTTCTTTTTTTTGACTAGAAATGTGCAGATAGAATTTGGTCAATTTGGGCTTCCAAACTGCGTTTTTTGTTAGTTTGTGTCCATTTCACATAATATTGGCAGAGAGCAGCAGAAGGCATCAAGTTGTCTCCCCAATCCAACTCAGGATACCGTACGCCTTGATAATGCAATTGACAAGCATGGAAACTGTCATTAATCAAAAAAAAATTGAATATTGAGGATCGGTGATTTGTTTAAATGATCCTCTCGCTACGGTAACGCAGACAATTGGCAAGCGTCTTCTTCAAACATATCAAACTGTTCAAATGTAATTACAAATGATCAGGGAGTGATTTGCAATATAATTCATAGAATTTCCGTGTGTATTTTTTAAAGAAATCCGGAGTTTTATTGTGTTGATACTTTTTATTTTTGTTCAGTATATATTCTTTATTAACACAACTCCTTCATTTATACACAAAATTTAATAAAAACTTGACAGAATATTTCTCATCGTGTGACCATGGCAATATTTATTTTGCCATTTGGTGATACGACACATCAAGGGAAAAGGGGACTTAATGATAACTCCCTTGCTAACACAACTCCTCTTTTGTTTATAGATACTCTTGTATAATAGAATGCCCCTTATCAAGTGACTATGTCCATTTCACAGAGGTTTGGTGATAATATGCAATGTCACGGGAAAAGGGGCTTCATGTCATATTTTTTATTTGTTGTTTACACAACTTCTTAATTTATGCATGGGTTGTCATAAAACTTAAACAAAATTTTTCTAAGATGACCATGGTCGTAACTTTGTCATTTGGTGTAATTATGCAGCGTCATGAATTTCCTTATCAACACAACTCCTCCTTGAATTATTGATATATTTTCATGAAACTTTTTTTCTGGTTATATCTTGAATAGCACTATAAAGACATAGGCTTTTTAAAGAGTCAGAAGAGCGTTCTCAGGCCCTCATGGGCCTCTTGTCACTTATTTACATTTGATTTCGTTCCTATTGTCATAATCTTAAAGAGGAAAATTATGTACAACAGTTGCACGTATTTGTCAGGTTCCCACATTTGAACGTACTTTACCTGTGACCGCATATGACCCAAAATTCGAAACAGACACTTGGTATGCACCCTAACATTGTTTGAAGTAATCTTGAATATTTTTAGCATGGCTACACTTAGATTCGAGAATGCCTTGGATTATATAAATGTAATAATAAACCTTTTTTCTCATGTTCAATCAAAATTTGAACCTCATGTTCAATCAACATTTCGTTAAGTAATGTGCTTTATTTTGTTATTGACCCGAGCGTTTTTTAGCATAAATATGGTAAAATACTGTTTGAAAATGACAAAATAGGCTCTCGGGCGAGCCTCTGTTCATTCCTGATTCAATCTTTGTGAATTCGGTCACATTACTTTCATTTTGTGTTGACGTAAATAATTTTGCTTTAGCTAAAAGCCATTTTTCTTGATTTTTGCACTCACTGACCTTTGACCTCACTGTGACCTTAAATCGAAAAATCATGCTGGGCATCTACCCCTATCTCATTTGTAATAGTCTCAGGAACAATTCCAGCATAGATGTCGAGCATTAACAAAGAATGCCATCAGAAGTCATCATAGGATTTAAGGGAGGCAGACTAAGAGTGGTCACAAGGTTTTTTCTTAGGTTTGACCCATCGACCCCATTTTTTACCCCACCTGACCCAATTTCGAACTTGACCGAGATTAGCTCGATACAAACATTCTGATCAATTTTCAAGACATTTGAGACAAAAAATGCTTCTAAAGTGCACACTTGGTGAAAGTTGACGATGGGCGACAGACGACGGACAGCACCCGATCACAATTTGGTCACCTCTGACCGCTTCATGCTCCGATGAGCTAAAAATGTGTCGAAGTGTTTACAGGTCAAAAGTGTTGCATTACTTTTGCTACACTTCAATTTAGAATGAAAAATACATTTACCGGGTGAAGTACACGATGTATTTATGGGTATTTTTACAAAAACTGTCCGTTTTGGTCTCGGAAAAAAGTTAACTTTCATGTTCCGCGATTTCTTCCGTATTTTTCCTGCAGTTGAATATAGGTATTGTACCAACTGTTTCAGATATTAACAATGTTAACAAATGGTTAATAGAAAATGTATGGCTTAAAATGAATATCGAGGGTGTATATTTTTTCACTACCGTAACACTTTTTAAAACTTGAAAATATTTGCCTGTTTGTTAAGTACAGTGGCCGAAATTCGAACTATGGTCTCACAAAATAAATCTTTACATACTGCTGCTATTCAGATGTTTGCATACTATTAGATTTCAAATGTAATGCAATTCACGATGAAACACTTGAGAAGCAAATATTATTTTAGGGCTTTAATATTGCATTGAAGGTTAAATAAAACTGACAGGAAAAAGAGAATTGCACGATTTGATTGATCTTCGTGCATTCTATACATCAATGTATTCATTATTATATTTTAATGTAAGTTTTGTGTTTCAAAAACCATTTTTTATATTGTTATGGTAGTGAAGTGAACGTTACGGAAGAGAAGTAAGTGTTACGGTAGTGAAACAGGATTTGCTTGTGAAGTATTTATGCCCGGTTAAGGCAAATCTTAGCCGAAAAGAACAACAACAGCACAACAGCCAGTTAAGGTAGACTGATGAAATAAAAAATGTTTACGAAACAGTTTTCTAGGGAACTAGCGATTATTCAAGAATTAAATTACTCTTGATAGAGTAAATGGTCTTCGTCAAGTCAGATATGTTTATATTTAATTATGTCAAATATTAGCAAAGAACGTGTTTTAAATGAATGTGTATTGAAAAGAGACAGACTGTCATTCAGGAAGAAATACACACATATCGATGGACGGACAGCAGTAAAATAGTATGCTCCGGATATAATGGTTGCATTGACAAGAAATCGTTTTCCGTGGTACATTAACATACTTATTCTCTTCTTCATGATTAATTTCACCTGTAAAACATTCAACTAACAAAACACCAAACTATGCAGATTTTTGTAAAATTAAACAAAACTTAAATGTCAATTAGTTCTTTATCAAATTCCAAAGTTGGGGCTCAATCTGGTAATGACGGGAACCAATCTTGGCAGGTTCTGGTATCAATGTGATGAATTTGTCGTGTGAGTACCACAGTCCTGCATTCGCGGCCAGAAAAATCAATTATTCCCAATGTTGTGCATGACATTCACTCCAATTTTATTGTCATCAATGTCCTGCACAACACCCGGGTAGGGTTTTCTTTCGTATGTCACCACGCAATAATGGCCTTTAAGTGATTCGTCTAATTGTTCCGGCCCTAGTAAAAGAAAAGTGTAAAACATATGATCATATTTAAGCTTTTCAACAATTACATGGGTACAGACCGGCGTCAAATTGATTATTAATCACAATAAATGATAGGGGGCTCAATTTAGTAATTAAAAGTATCCCTTTTCTTTAATTTCTTTCGGTGGCTTATTGAGAAATAACGGTAGATTATCACTTGATATAGTAAAATTATAAACAGTTAAATTATCAAAAACTTACACCCTGCTTTCGTTCATTTCCACTCTATTTGACATTATCTGAGCGAAGCGAAAAGCAACAAATCTTAATGACGACAGGATGGCGTTACCTAGTAATCGTGTGCAAAATGACACGGCTTTAAGTAAATTTATCTTAATATTTTCATATTTCATACAAGTTTTTGCATTAAAAAAATAGATAAATCATTTGTTTTTCGTTTACGATCGATTGATATTTCATTTCGTGAACAACAAAAACTAAATTTTCACTCTTGGCTCCGCCACTCATGAAATATATCTTTGGTTGTTCACTTAATGAAATATAAATAGATCTTTCACTGACACAAACGAATATCCTCTAATTTTTCTTTAGATATAAATATTACTTGATAACAAGAATAATGTGTTATTATCCTTTTGTATCAAATTTATTATTATGTTATACTATCAGGCTATGTAGCGTAGGACGATGTTAAAATGTTTAGCTTACGATCAAATTTTCAGTTGAAAGCTGTGTTACTCAAGCACTATGCTGAGAGGTACTCGGGCCCCTTATTATAGAGTTTGCTGTTTGAATAACAAATTTGTGGACAGTTCGAAGAATTTCCCTTTAAACTTGCAAGCTATAAAACAGAAAATTTTATTATACTTTGAATATGAAGATTCTGTTGCTGATTCTTGGTACTATCTCTGATATCAGAGATTACGTTTTCCGCAACAATAGGGGCGATGTGAGTTTCCAGGTTCTTCGATTTATATGTATGATGCTGTGGATTATGACAGTTACAGTTGTCCGAGAAACTACGGAAACAGCTTACATCTCTGTAGGAAATTTTTTCAGATTTGGTTGTAAACATCTGTAAATAAAAATGTATGTCTCAATATAATACATAAAGTTACGATATTTTCCTATGACTTGTTGGTAATTAGAAAGAACAGTATGGATATATTTGTTCAAGGATACCAGTTTTACTCAAAATTGAAATTAGTAAAATTAAAGCAGTATAAAAACTACATTTGAAACAGCAAGATAATCTAAAAAGTAGGGGGTGGGTCTCTTAGCGCTTGTCCATTTGCACGTGATGGTATTGCAAGTAACGACACAGGTCTATCCCCATGAACAAATAAAAAAAAATCGGGAGGGTGGATCTCCAACAGAGACAAATTTCGTGATTTGCATGTTTGTGAATGGTCAAAACATCGTAGCTCAAGCTCAATTAATATATATATATATTTGGTTTTACACACATGCGTGGTGTACTTAGAGGTTGTCAGAGCCTTGGTCTTTACATTGTCGGTTTTCGCTACCGTAACGAAACCTTCACTACCATAACAAAAAAAGTTTCGGTAGTGAACTGTTACGGAAGTGAAAATGTTCGCATTTCAAGCGTCTACCAGACTTTGGTGATGTTTACATTAGAATCTTTGAGGCCAAGATCAAATGGTACATTGCCCAATTCAGTTGTGATTGAAAATTTGTAAATACGTGAATGCACTTGCTCTTTATTTGGCGTTCGGTAGTGAACAAACAAAAGTATACCGTCAAAATATCCTACCTTCTGATGTTGTTTTATCGCTTGCCATGCTTCGAGATTTAAAACATGTCCCGCCATTACAACTAGAAGTAGAAGTGACCTCATGAAAAACTACATGGCGTCGCTTATGTCACATACGGAAACAATTGGACATTTATGAAAGAGAATTTATCTTTTTTAAAGTAATATTAATCTATCCAACTTTTTTCCAATCGATTTATTTCACGAAACGGTTGAAAAAAAGTGTTTCATATTGATTTGGTTGGTATTTGGGACATGCAAGTTTTGCAGATTAGACATTTATAAATGTGTCTAATAACAATATTTTGAAAACAAATCGGTGCATAATTTAATTCAATGTATGTAAAATTAAAAAGAGTCTGCAAAAATAAAGTTTCCCCGCTCATACTCAAAAGCTGAGCCGAAAAACGTTATTTCAAACGTTGAGGACAGGATTTGCCCTTTTTCTGTAGAATTACCCTTATATCATTTTGTGACAATTTCTCGCTCCATTGCAGCTATTCAACAGAGCAGGGGCCTGTTTTACTAAACATCTTACGATCATTTCTTGCGTAAGTCAAAATTTAAAGTTGCTTCTGCAGTAGTCACTATTTATGGAATTCTGTCATGCATCATCATATTGGAATCGTCTGATTAAGACGATTTCAATGTGATATTGCAAGGCAGAATCTAACAATGAATAAAGACACCAGGCACGATATGTGATTTTGACTTATGATCATTTTTTTTTTTCGTAAGACATTAAGTAAAACGGGTTCCAGCTTTATTGCGTTGGTTGTCACCCCCAATTACTGTGATTTTTTTGTAATACTCTGACCAGTTTTGGTGACTCAAAATCCTACAATGGCCATTTTATAACAACAATCAAAATTAAAAGCTTGTCAAAAAGATTATTCCTGTTTAAGTTGGTTGAATTTTGACCAGTACTCATGGTTGAAAATTTCTTAATGTTTCTAATCTTAGATGTTATCAAAGTTTAGTCTGAGAGGTTAATTTCACAGCGATGTATTAAGAACCATTTTTTATTGAATAATCTAGGAAATTAGATATTATTATTAGATAAGATATTATGTAAATGACCACAAGTCATCAAAGGTAATTACATGTTAGAAATGAGATATTATTTTTTTTATAGAAATGACTATCATATAAAAGATGGAGATGTCCGAAATGGAATCGAGCAGGCCAGAAAAAATAAGTTAGGAGTAAATATGTGCAAAAAACGTGATTATAATCAAATCGAAAATAAAAAAAATAATTCCACTGTTCTTTTTCAAGTATGTAATTATCAGTAATGTTTATCTAATTTTCAGGCATTTTCGGGCATTACAACGACGTAAGACAATCCTATATATACCGGTATAGCCAAAACATACGTAATGAAACAGACGCAATCTGTACTAGGCAAGCAACTACATGAATGATGTATGAACTGGCAAATATCTTTAAAAAAATTACAGTCTTAAGTGCTTACTAGGTACTACTTCAACCGGATGTATAAAAATCAGATCCCAAGATTAGTTGGCAAATAATTTTCTTTGACTTTCTATTGAGACATATGTCCTTCATAGTTTATTAACATGTAGATCTATGTAAAGTTGGATGTGTTATAACAAATTAAATAAGTTTAATAGTTTATACGTGTAAGGCTGCTTAGCAATATATCAAGTTTTCTCGAAATTATCAAATCAATATATAATTCTTTATCATAGTACATGGACTTCAAAAACTATCGTTTGAAATATAGCCAAGAGAAATATGTTCCAATTATGGCGTGATATTACACCATACCTAACATCTATTTTAAAACCGACTAAACCGGTTCGTCATGAACATTGGCTATATAAATGGAAATTTATTGTTTAGAAAAGGGTCTTTTGATTCAGAGTTTAATTATACGACTGTAGAATAATAGTCCAGTCAACATAAGGTTCAACATCAAACTAATTGCAACAGAATTTATTTCATCATAAAAATGTTGTTTAAAGGTCACTCAATAATATGTTAAAAATCTACAAAAATCTATGAAGCGGTTTTATAGAAAAACATCATTGACAATTTGGGAAAAGGACATGCGTTTAGGGTACTCTTGATACGGTGATTATTTTGATCAAGCTTTTCATGATATAGCTGATATGTGCACAAATTCACTATTTTCATGCATGTTTTGTCAAAATAATTGAAAATAAATAAAAGCAATTATTTTTTTTTTTGTTTTCTTTTTTGTATAAGATTATAAATTTTTAGTCGTATTGATATTTTTGTGTATATTTTCATGATTTATTTTCAAGTACTTTGATCCAAAGCTTCCAAATGACTGACTGTTTACTTCTACAACAAGAAGTACTTGGATTTTAACTGGGGCAATATCGCTAAAAGTATTATAACTTATCTCATGAAACTTCATAAGAGGATAGATCTTATCAAGACGAAGTGCAGTACACAAGAACCATAACCCCCGCCTATCAAATTTTTGAGTTACTGCCCTTTCTTGTTAAAATAAATGTACTTTGATTTTATCTGGAGTGTATCTCTCAAAGTAGTATAACTATAGCTATAATCATGAAAAATCATTATGTATCGATCTAATGAAGGGGAATCGCAGTGCATAAGAACCATAACTATATTTTTCATACTTTTTGAGTTATTTCCCTTTGTTATTTTTTCATACTGAAGAATATATCACTGAAAGAAGGTAGGCCTTTATGGATATAATCATCAAATTTCATTAGAGAAAAAATGTTATTCTGGGTAAGAGCAGTGCACAAGATGCGTGACCCTACCAAACACTTTAGGGTTAACTTTCCTTTGTTGTTTTTAGCTCACCTGAGCATGAAGTGCTTAAGGTGAGCTATTGTGATCATACAATGTCCGGCGTCCATCATCAGTCGTGCGTCGTCCACAATTTCTTTAAGCATCTTCTCCTCCTAAACCAGTGGGCCAATCTTGATGAAACTTGGCGGGGATGTTCCTTGGGTCAAGCTCTACCAAAGTTGTTCAAATAAATGAAATCCACCCTTAACTTTCCCTTTACCCTCAACAAAAAGGGTGAAAATATGATTGAATGGAGTTTTACGCCGCTTTCAACATATCTGTCTTGGCTGAAAAAATTCCATGGTAGTGATCTTATGTATAAATTTTTCTCGTTTTTGACATCTGCCTATTTAATTAATGTGATATCCCAGGGGTCAAAGAGGCACAGGTGAGCTTTAAATGGAGCATATCACAGAAAGTAAAATATTGAAATATTAAGCAAATATTAAGCCTTGGAATTTCATAATGTTGATAGATCCTATCCAGAGAGGGAAGTAGTACTCAAGAATCATAACTATTTCATGCTTGCTTTTGACTTATTGTCATTTTGTTGTTTTTAACACATAATTTAAGTCCAGAGTAGATCTCTGAAAGTAAAACACTAAACAGCTATGATCAGGATACTAAATGATTACAAGAACAATCATGAGAACAATAACTCTACCATATAAGTTATTGCCCTTTGTTTATTATTAGACTAAATCAAAACCCAATTCACAGTTGACATCAAGCTGTGTGACGGATGTATCTTGTAGACATCTTGTTACGAATTATCCACAAATACATTTATATATTATAATTCCATAGATAGACCATTTAATAGTCTTCTTTTATCATAAGTTTTTCAAAAAATAATGTTGATATTTCTTTATGGACACAAATTATAGTGTATATTATATGCTGGCAGAAGGTACAATTCCCAAACATCAAGAAAGCAGCTAGGATCCAAGGGTTGACCACAAATTATCTTTTGAATAAGACATTAGATCAAACCCCACATTATGGTTCCTTCCACCGATTAAAGAACCATGCGTATGGATCAAGCTCCAGAGTAGTTTCTTTTAGTATCCTTGAACCATCTCGTGTAACAAATTACCATATTCTAGTGGTGTCACTGGCACATTTGAAAAAAAAAATTAAAATATCTTGGAAAAAGATTGACACTTAATCTATATAATGTAATGAAATACACTCAGGTGGAATATGCAATTTATAGTTTGGATATTTTGTTGTATATGTAGTTATTTATGTGCGTGTAGCAGCAGGAAAATTATGTAGGAACACAAGCTGCTGCTATTTAACTATAAATTGATAACTTAACTAAATTCTTGAAATTGACTGATATCTTGATTGATAGCTTACTTGCTTGATTGATAGGTCTATTGATCATTCAATTAATCCTTTGTTTTTTGTTTGATCAATTTAATTGTTTTAATTTTATACACCAGCTAAGGTAGATGTATGTTGGTATCGTTTTCTCCGTCTCTCTGTCTGTTCTAACTTCAGTAACTACATCCACATTTTGTGAAACATACAACAATTAGGGATAGATTTGGATGAAACTTTCACAGGCTGACCCTAGTCACCTGACCTGAAATTGTGAACATTGTAGGTTTTGGTGACATTCTGACATACAATTTTTAGGCAGGTTGGCAGGTTATTTATAATGAGACTCATGCACTCTTATTGGACTAGGGCTTTTGGTCTGGCAGATATAAATAGCAAATATAATTAACAGGGTACAGACATGCAGTTGGTTTCTGTTGGAAATACCCCTAAGCTTTTTGAATAACATAAAATATAAGCAGCCCTGAATAAAAACTACTAAATCTGTGAAAGTTATGTCGAAATAAGCAGTATAAACTAGAATTTAGTCAAGGTTACATTCATTTCTTGCACTGAGTTTTTATTTAGCAGTAAATTAAAGAAGCATAGTTACAAAACATATCTTAAAAGGTAAAAAGCAAATATGTAATGTACTACGCAAAAATCATTTATTATTTAACCATATTCATGTTATCTATTTAACTTAAAAATTAGATATTTAAAGAAATATTCAACAATCTGAGAGCTAATTGTCTGAAATCATTCAAAGACATGTGTTTGTCATAAATGTCATTTTACATTGTGTGTTGGGCAAAAACTTATTCTCACACTTAGCTGCAGATCATATTATAACAATGTTACTTATTGTCTTTCTCTTTCATTTCAAGCACTCTTTTCATTTAGAAAGTTTCGGAGAGCATGTAAAAAGCATTAGCAGATAAGTAAATGTCTTAAAAGAAGGCTATACTTTGAAGAAACCTTTATTTCTGCACGTCTCACTGTCACCTTGACTGTTAGAAAACAAATCAGTCTTGACGATATCGAAGGATTATCATTCAATATTTATCTTGGCTGTTTTGGAACATAAAAGACAAGCCATTGTCATCACCTTGGTGTTGTTGTAACAAAGTTTTACTTTGATCAAAACTTTGTCATTGACTTGACGTTTTGCAATTATACCACTATGGGGCCTAACTCTAAGAGCTTTTTTTTGCAGATTAATGTCCTTTTTTTGGACTATCCAGGCTCTACAGTCCAGCGTTGGCATCCACTGGTGCTCATGTTTAATTGCTTAGAATCAACAGAAAAACGAAATTTGTAAAATCATTTTAAAATAATTTTTATCATAACAAACTGTTTGCACAATTATATTGGGAGAAACTATAACTTGGCTACCACCTAAAGTGCTTAATGAGATTACTTTATCTCACTTTCATGTCAGGTACTTATTTGTTAATAAGCTTCTAATTAAGTAAAAAATAGGGAAAATAAATTAAAAAAAGATTTATAAACATTTCAAGACATATTTAGGTAGTATATTACATCGTGGCTGCCATCTCCACTTCCTTAAAACGCATGCTCTATGTTGAAAGGGTGACATTAATGAGATTTAAGATTATATCTAATTGCTACCAGAATTGGCCACGAAGAAAGTTTTTAATACATAATTGTGCTTTAAAGACTTAATAAAAGTATCTGACTCAAAAAAGTCAATTAAATGATGTGTATTTTTTCCTTTTCCAAGAATTTTCAAAAAATGACAACATGCTATTTGAATATTCATATATACAGAACAATATTAGTTACTTTTTTTAAAAGCTTCTTTGTAACCTTTAAATGAATAAATTTTAAAGTACACTAACAAAACTTGAATATTGTCATATTTCTTTTATCAAATATCTCTTTTACCACAATGTTTTTCTTTCCCCCGGGATGTTTCCATACATGTAGCAATCTATCATTAAGAAGTTCCTGATTGATTTTTGATATAGGGCAATATTGGTAGCATGTTAAAAAAATTTCAAATTCTATAAAATAAACAGATTTTAGAATGTGCATTAACAAAATTTTACTGTTCATTATCAATGACAATTCATAGAATACACTTGTAAAATTATAAAGTTTAGAAAAGCTATTGCGAAACAAACGTACAAAATCAATATTAATATCACCTATTATTTCTACCGAAAATAAATTGTATATTGTTAATATATTTGTATGACGAGATACATGTTATTGTATAAGTCAATAAAATCTATCTATCTACCATTAACAAATTGATATCCCCCTTTCAAAAAGTGAATTGAAAGACTTTCGTTTTCTCAAAATGTTTCAATAGAATACTGCATAATAGATTTTGTATGTATGATAGTGTAAGGTACATGTTACAAGAAAGATGAGATTTTTTTTAAATGAATAGATGTTTGAACGTTCACAAAAACCAACAACAAAAACACAAAATATTTTGATGATTTTTACCCAAATGTCCCTTTCCACAATGGTAATTGATTTGCTTTTTATCATTCTTAAATCTCCTAAATGAGCAGATATGTACATGTGAATCTTTCTAAAGTAATATGAAAAAGAAATATGACAAAAATGGTTTAAAAGAAGTGGTGATCATACCAAATGGAAATCCATATGTGCTGGAAAGAAATAACGATTTACCATCAAATGGCTAAAGTTCATATTTCAAATTGAGTGATAATCTATTTTCTATTCTATACATTGATTTTAATTTTTGTATTATGAATATCCAAATGAAAAAATGCAAAAAATAGTAGGTTTTAATGTTTCCTAGAAAATACTATGCTATGATTTTTGAAATTAGGACTTAAAATAAGTGGTTGGGGTAATTTCACATGCAATCAACCATTTCCAGACAGATAAAAATATCTCACAGTCATGAAAACAGTATATTTTTGTTTTTAAAGACAACCTAAGTCATACTTTACATGAAAAGATGTAAATTAGTGATTTTAAATTTTATTAAATATTGTTTTTCTAGCATTATAAAAGGAAAAATAGGAATTAAGTTCAGTAAGGAGATTTTACGGGGGTCAACTTTGCAATGTTTTTTCTTAATTTCCGCAACTTAGATTTTTGTAGATTTTTAAGGGTTGGAACTAGGCATATCAATGTATCAAAAAATACTAATTTGATTTCTGTTGCAATAAGTTTGATGTTTGGTCATTTTTTGGACTTATTGACTGGACTATAACGTAGTAAGTACTTTTTGCCTACATTCTGTTTAAGGTTGTGGACCCGTAATAGATCCGCAACATTTCGGAAGTAATGCACTTTAACAGTGTTAACCGAGCTTTCCTACTGATTTTCATCAGGAAACCTCGGTCAACATCGTGAAAGATCATGAATTCCGAAATATTGCGGATCTTTTACGGTTCCACTACCTAAAATTCCATGAAAATTTTATCAAGTCGTAATGTAGTTGTTGGTTTTGAACAAAATGCCCCTCTTTCTATAATTGTTTGGCTATACTGATATGAGGCCTCTTATGTCGATCAAAAGATTGTGCTCATGCAGAGCTTGATTAAATAAATTGTTTAGCCGGGAAAATTATCATTTTTGTTTGTAGAACGAGCGTCAAATTATGTCAAAACAATTTACATGATCATTACGCAGCCATTCGCTTCAAGAGACAAAACTGCCAAGGTACACAACACGCAAGAGACAAATCTAGCAAACCTTATACTTCTGCCTCCTCACTGATATTAAATGAACTGATTTAAATTCTATACATTTTTGCTTTCCTCAGCGCAAAGCGCTCTATGTGAGCTATTGTGACCGATGAATGTCGGTCGTCAGTCTGTCCGTCCGTAAAAAATTCTAAAAAAAAACTTCTCCCCTGAAACAAGTCGACAGAGTTTAACCGAACTTCACACATATAGTCTTTTGGTCATGCATTTTTTTTTTCAAAATACTTCAAAGATTTTGAATCCGTGGTCAAAATGTGGTAAAAAAAGGCCAAAAGGTGAAATCTTATTTTTGCTCTAGAGGTAACATTTTTTTATTCAATCTTTCTCAAACTTGCTCGGGATTTTTGTCTAGGTTTAATGAAAATCACAATTGAATATGGTTGCAATCCAACTTATGTCAATGGAAAAGAAGTCCTACTGACAATTGTCCTTTACGTATCTATAGGTCACAACTTTCTTTGGCTCACACTTTCTCGGAATGTTTCTCTACTCCGAAGGAAAACATCTTTTTTATTTTGTTGACATTCAGACTTAAGATAAAGAAAAAGGAGCCTTTAAGCAAATTTCTTGTTACTTCTCTAGATGTCACAATTTCGGCGCAATCTTTTGTAAACTTGCTCAGGGTGTTTGTCTGGTCACAAGAAGAAACATATTGATATTGATTGCATTTCGAAGTATGTCGTGGGAAATGAAGCCTTATAGCCAATGTCCTAATTATCATTCTAGAGGTCACAATTTTGGCCATGTCTCTCTTATGCCCCTGTCACACCTCAACGTTTTAGCCAACGTGTGCCTAACGCGTTTGAGAAAACGACTAAGTCTGTAAAACGTCGGCATACGCTGACCTACATATTCTTTTTGCCAAATCGCGACGCGCTTGTAGCGTGTTCATAGCGGGAAAAGAACGTGTGAGTCACGTGCCCAGAATGTGTTGATAGCGTATGCCAGTGTATAACAGCGTTCTTGAGCGTGTCGCAAACGTCCTCGGGACGTGTTTTTAACGCACGACTGACGTGTTCGTAGCGTGTGTGAAATAGTGATATGAAATTCCATAGGTTTATAAATACCAATTCAAATCCGTTATCTTATCATATTATAAACTGGCCACCGGCCCATACACATAGTTTTAAAGTTGAAAAATGCACTTACAGCTGTAAAATTACATATTATAAACATGTATTATATAAAAATGTGAGTTTCAGATTGACTAAAGCTTCTTAGATTTTTCAAACCGAAAACTATTGCTGAAAGGGAAGAAATTGCTCGTCAAGATAAATTCCTTTCTACCACGATACATTGTATTTTTCTACCACACAGGAGGGTTTCACTGACAGGAATGACCTCTTTCAATATCCACTTGCCAAACATTTAAAAAGGAATCAGGAAAGGAATGAAATATCAAACTTGTGGTACATATAATAGACAAATATTCTACACAGAACAGAGTAGAACAAATCTTTTTTTACGTACAGGAACGGCAATATTCTATAAGGAGATATAAACAATATTGTATATGAATATTGATATCCCATCTAAAATGCAAAGATTGTTGCATCGATTCTTCCTCTGATATACAAATAAGGAATAATTCAAGAACTAGAATTTAGACCTAGGTCAATAAAAAGAGTAAATAAAAATAAATAGTAAGGTCGAATACTCTGTCTATCACTATTTTTTTTTGTGTGTGTGTGTCTTTTTGACATATTGACAATTATCAAATTAGATGAATAAATCTTTGTTTATTATATAAAGTATCTCGCGGACGTTTTGTCATTCTGGCTACAAAGCAGATATGCAAGCCAGAAACGCGCTAGTTAAACAATATTTAGGCTGTTTTATTCAGCTAGTTCGACATTTTTATGAATGAAGAAAATCCATGGAAAAGTACTTATATAATCTTTTCAAGTAAGATTCGTTTATACGGCTTAAAAATACAACCAGCTTTATTTGAATGCTAGATTTAATTGCGTTTTCAAGTCGTTTTTAGACAGGTCACGAGAAAGCATTTATAAACTTACACTTACAAGAATCATTACAATTTTTTTTGAAAATACCGAAACCTAGCATACGATAGAAATACGTTCAGTACGCTGGAGACACGATCCGCACGCGTTCCGAAGACGTTTTGCGTATCCCAGCGTGCTCTTAGCGTGTGTGGAACGCGCCTATAGCGTACCCGACGTGTGCCAGCGTAACCCAGCGTGCTCTTAGCGTGTGTGTAAAGCGTCTATAGCGTATCCGACGTGTTCGCAGCGTGCTATAAAAATCCAATACGTTCCACACACGCTGGCCAAAACGTTAAGGTGTGACAGCCCTATAAGACTTGACCAGGATATTTATCTGGTCATATTGATTTTGGATGCATTGCAACGTATATCACGGAAACAATGACTTTGTCTTACGTCACAGTTAGGAGGTAAAATGGATTTTACCTGTGTACTATTTCTTGGAGCTTGCCAAATTATTGAGAAAGGATTTGTAATGTTAAAGTGTATTAGCTGACAATGATGCTTTTGTTGGAAATGGGCCCAAATTACATTTATTACATTCCTGGCAGTGAAATCTTGGGATTTCGTAGTGTAATAAATTTTGATATCGTCGCTACTTTTCAGTTTATCTGGGGGAACTTCTTTTTTCAAGCAGTTTGGCCCCTGCCCAGACTACCGAGATAAAATATAGCAACCCAGTCACAGGTTTAGGATATCTGCATATGGGGGTTCAAACTCATAAATTGAGTTTTAAAAAAAATATACAATTTCGATTAAATATCCATAAAGATACATACTTTTAGGAATAAAAAACGGTTGTAGAGAATATAATAAATACAAAATGTAACTAGTTATGTCTGATATGAAATATATATCACTCGAATTCGTTATTAGGCTGTGAAAAATCTCGTCCTTCGGACTCGGTTTTTAACGCCTAATTACGCATTCTCGTGATATATTTTTCATATCCAACATAACCAGTTGATTATCCTCTATTTCATCATCTTCATCTTTATATGCAATTCAATTCAATAAGACAGGATGCACTGAGACGATGGTGAGCGATATAGGAACATCATGGTCCTCTTAGTTCAATAATCTCTCTCAAACTCTCCCCCGGGTCTCTTTTCACCGCCACGGTACACAATAGCGTTTTTGTGTGTAGGACGCTTCGCCAATGGACTTTGCTCTTACAAAGTCAAATAATCATTTATATATCGACGTTATATTGGAATAATTCAAAATCATATTTATATATCGTTATTATTTTCTGTAGAAGCGGACCTGGTATACTTTTATACGCTTCAACCGTCATATCACGTTTTTGTTGTTTTAAACCACTTTTCATTTCATTACTTTGCAATCCAAAAGTACCGAATATTGTTTCCAAGAAAACCGCGCTAGTACGTCGAGAGCAATTTTGTATATTTGATAACTTTTCTGGAAATGTTAAATTTCTGTGTATATAACCATTAATTTGAAAAGCTGTCCACAATCGTTGAAATATTGTCAAACATTTGAAGCAATGTTTCGCCCACTTTTTCTTTAGAAAGGAAACGTTATATTCTACGATCATTTCTATTTCTTTTCTCGTTCTCGTATGTTTGTCAACACTATCTTCAACAACATTGAGACCAAATTTATCAATGATGAAAGCGGAATCTTCTGAAAACGTTTCTTGTTTTCCAATTGCATCAAATCTAGCATGACATGGGCTGCACAGAAGGTGTATGGGCTTCCAATGTTTGTCCAACTGTTCTACTGGGGTCATGGCTATAAACTTTAGAAACTCCTCGAACGATAAATCTGAGACACAATTCGTGCTTGTCTCTCGTACTTTATTGGCAATAACGACGGCATTTAGCCTCCAAAAGTCTGGTAGGAATAACTTATCAATATAAGCAGACCATAGCCGAGTTAACGGATGTCTGGTAAACATAAAATTTTTAGTGGTAGACAAAAACGATATTCCTTCAGGTTCATTGAATCGGGAAAATACTATATTTATCAAATTACCAAAATGGACTTGCCTTCTGTCGATATCAGATGGTTTTAAAATTGCTTTATCTCTTGTCATAAAGTCCTTGGCAAGAAACCTCAATAGTTGTTCCCAGTACGTGCAACCCGCCTTGGGTGTCTGGCAATATGTTATTCCATTATATGTAAATAAGTGACCTGACGGGGTAAAATTTCTCCAATAATTTGTATTCCTAAGAACTCTGCACTTTGCATCAGCCGTTTCAATTCTTTGGATCATAGCATTAGCCTTGGAGAGATTTTTCTCTTGACCAATGATGCTTGATAAGTTACCGCTCCTGTCTGGTAACTCGAGCCTATCTTTGCCCCGGATAGATTGTATTCCTCTGTTTTTACCTGAAAATAAATGTACATATATCATTAAATAACCCCGCTTTGAATACCTTAAGTTTTTTTTGGTGGTGGTGGTGTTTTTTGTTTGTTTTTGTTTTTTTTTTTTCGTTTGCTTGACCGGGGTTTTAAGCAACTTTCAACAATTTTTCAATTTATGTGGCAGCGGCCAGAGCCTATAACAAAGAATTTCTTGTATTTTTTCGCTCCAGCTCTAAGATTGCATTTTTTCAAAGCCTCCACTATTTATCCCGAAAAGGTCTACGATAATCAACTCCACCAATTGGTGGGAGAATAATTATCAGAAAAGGAGATTTCAGACTCCGGAGATCGAACCCGTGACCTCATAGTTTGGAGGCCGACGCGCTACCAACTGAGCTATTACGACCGCGTTTTGAAAAAAAATAAAGCGCAAATCTACCTTCTCGTGATAAATAATGATAACACGATAATTTTAACAGAAAAAATGTGTATTGTTTGATACAGTTCATTTTGCTAGAGCGACAACGTCTATATAGCCACCGTTTTTATTAAACGACCATTTTCAAAATTCCCTTCTCTAAATCAGATTATCTTAAATAGATAGTATTGCTATAGAAATTATTGTTGATAAATCATGTGTTGTTAAAACACAATAGAATCTCAGTTAGACGTCAGTAAGACGACTCTATCAAGTTTTCACAAAATATGATCATTGAAAAATCCGTAAGTACAGTTAACAACATTGTGAAATTGACAAGGTGAATGATTTAGGAATGATTTAGGAATGAAATTGAATGAGTGTGAGGCGCGAGGTTTGGGTAATTTTAATGGGAGGTAATCCTATATCACAAATTTTGTTCGGGATGAACAAAATTTGCGATATTGATTACCTCCCTTCAATAAAAAAGTACATACAAGTTCTGTGCACAGCTTCAAATTTCTTCAAGAACCTATGGGGCGCTAACTTTTTTAATTATGTGAGTGAAATTGCGATATTACTCTGTCAAAATTTATTTTGAATAATGTAGTTGATTCTATATTTTTCAATGGGTTTGATCGTTTTTGAATGGTTTGAGTGAGTATTTGGAATGAATAATTGGAGCGCTGAGTGATCGATTTAGAATGGTTTAGATTGAGGTGAATGTCAATTTCACGATGTTATTAACTGTACATACATATTCAATGTAAGCGATTGTCGACAGTTTTGAACGATTTAAAAGTGTTTCTGAACTATTTCGGAGCATTTTTTGAATGGTTTGAGTGAGTAATTAGAACAAATAAATGGAGTGCGGAATGATTGCCAATTTCACAATGTTTTAGCTGAATTTTCTTCACCGTATTTGACCATGTTTTGGTGACACGACATCTCAGTCCGATCAGAGTCCAATAGTTAATTCTAAAAGAGAAAGTCACATGGAATATCCCTGTGAAGTTGATTGAGAATTGCCAAGTAGTTTCGGAGAAAAAGAAGTTTAAATGACAAGTTAGCGTAGATACGCATTGGCGCATGCACGTATGGACGCACAACGGACACAGGGTAATGAAATTAACCCGTCTGGATCTCGTTCAATGGAGCTGCGTTCTGGATGATAAAAATGTGCAAACTGTTTGCAAATTATATCCCGCCTTGCGCGTGCATTTGCAGACAAAGCGGACTAATATTTGCAAACAGTTTGCACCGTTTTGTAATAATGGACGCACGCCCAACTTTTTTTTAATCGAAACTAAAGACAACACAAACCTTTAATTTCGTATATCCAACAAAAAGAAACAATAAACCATGAATATAACATTAAAGCTAACGTCGAGCCTATCGTCTTCAAATATTTGATCCTCATGTTCAAGTTCAATAGTGTGTTTAAGTGAATATTTTTCATTCAAAGTACCACAGGTACTCGTTTTCACGATCCTTCATTCGAAACGGATAATAATGCAATATCGACGCTTTTCTTCCCAAACTTTAAGTACAACCTGTAGTTACGTGTTTTTCGGAGAAAACTGACGTATTAGCCGAGTATTGCAAAACAATGTTATTTACTAATTCACCGTCGAGAATAAATAGTATGATACATAGTGCAACAAAATCGCAAGCACAATGGTGGGATATTATGATTATTATTTCTTTTTTCGACAATGCCCGTTTATTTGGCGTATCATGACAATGAGGTTGAGTAATTGCATATACAAACATCCCGTGTCTCGATCAGGGGCCTCTTTCAAGAAAAATATCGTACGATTTATCTTATGAATATCGTACGATTATATTTAAGACGGTCGTAAACGGCTTTCACAAAAATATCGTTGAAAATCGCAGACTATACGACCTCATAAGGTTATCGTAAAGTTGATCTTTCACATCTGCACGTGCTGATCAAATGATATAAACTTCCGCGTAAGTGGGTAAATTGTCCGCTTTTTACAATGCCAAAAAGGGTAAATCAGCAAACTGACCGTAGAAATGCCATTTACTTGTATATGAATGCATATCAAACGAGGTTTTTTTTTAAACTAAATTCGTCGAACTACTCATTTCTCAACGATATCAAAATATCTATATCAACATAGTTATACAAGTGCTAATAATTGCATAGTTGATTTAGCTTGCATTGTCGATTTCCTTTCCGATGGGAGTACACCGGCCGTCGCGCCGAATTTGGAGCAATCGCACATTGGACCGCATGGTAAAATGCACATGTTCTAGTTAATGATCTTCTCCACCATGTTTTCGGTGTCTGACTCTATTATCATTTCATTTTATTATCATTGTTGTTTGTTTGGTTGGTTGTTTTCTGGTGTGAAGTATATGTATGTATAAGAATTCAAAATTGTTAAAAAGGTAAGATGAGGTAAAATGGCTCATCCATTTTTCTTACATATATTTGTTTTGTAATTCTTCAAATCTGTATAGTTCCGTGCCTATGTGGAAGGTATTAAAATGAACAATAGAAGGATGGTATTGAAACAAATTTTAGATGGATATTATATTCCATCGCTTTCAAACAAAATTACCGATAGCTCTAACTTCGGTTCTATTACAGTGCTCGTTGTCGTATCCGTGTAACTACAACATTTATATGTAGCTTAAACATGTTTCATCTGGCTTAGAATCGCCGTTCACTTATTGTATTTGTTTGATTATTTGCTCAGTTCTTATTTGACGAAAGGAGAGAGAAAAAATATCGAGTGCAGCGGTTTTGTTGTTGTTGTTAATAAGAAATCCTACTATTTATCAAGAAACGTATGGTTTTTGACAATTGGTTGTGGAATTCAGTACGTTTATTGTCGGTCTTGAAGCATAAAACACAGAAATCCATATTGCATAATGTGAGAGTATTTTGTTTTTAAAAAGTAAGTAATATATATGTGTGTAAAAAAACCTATTGATTTGGTACCTCCCTCTTTTGTGTCACTAGGAAGGGTTAAGCAAACATTTTCAGTCATGATCATAAAAGGGTCGATTCTTACGTTAAATAAACAACTTACTGCCACTATGTAAACATTCTGCGACAATCGTACGATTATCGCATAGTAAAATCAAACATCGAAATGATGGTGCATCAACTGTTTTTAATATATCTCGTTTATTACAATATATAGTATTGTGAAACATTGTTGACCTGTCACTCATTTTTTTTCGTATACTTTCGTTAATATCCGCGAGGTTATAAAAAGTGTTTTATTTTGAGATCAAATAAAATACATCAATTGTTATAATTGGGTCCGTAGCGCAGTGGTCTAAACCGTTAGCCATATAGAAGACCTAGTTCGAATACGCACGCAGTCGGATACAATAATCTTTGTCCCATTTTTTTTTTACTTTATTTTTATTGACAAATAAAGAAACAGTTTTATTGCCTCTTAAATTTCTTGTTTGTAATATTCTATATTCGCAGTTTTTTTCCTAATTTAAATCTCTCATTACTTTATTTTCATGGAATTAATAAGCTGTTGTCACCTATTCAAGCTGAGGTCACGAAGCTTTGATCGTTAACTTAGTTTCTCTAACGCAGCACCTAAGCGAATGAATTGACTTATCTTCGTTCGTTCATGATATTTGATGCAAATGATATTATTACTAATTTTCTGATCGTGCGAAACATTTCATTGCTTTCCGTTACTTCTGTAAATTCTGTTTACGATATTCTTTATCCGTTTTCTTTTCTATTTTGAGGAGTGTGATAAATTTATCGTGTATTTTTCTAAAAAAAAATGTTGTACGTAAGCTACTGAGCAATAGGAAATCATTTGATACAGAATATCAAACGGATCACCCACACAGAACAAAATTAAATAAACTGTGCCGTGCTTTTTTATATCAAAGATTTGAATTATAGCAATTAAAAGTAAGATCGTATTTTCAAAATCTAAAAAAATATAATAAAAAAGATAAGAAGAGAATGAGATGCGATCTTTGGACCTCTGCTTTTCAAGTTACTGACCTTTCACTTAAGCTGTGTACAGTTATTTATCACAACTGGGTATATTTTAGTATTTGAATGTACTGTTCGCGTATTTTTAATCTATATAAGGTAGTGGGTACCGAATATCAATGAAGGTCAACAGGAATATTAAATGAGCGACAGGTCAACAATGTTTCACAATACTGGGAAATTTGGCATTTGCATAGCTAAATAATCGTTCTAACGTCCTCGAGAGCTAAAAAGGAATCCGAGAAAATTTTAGGCTCATAGGGACAAAATCGTAAAATTTACGACTGGTCTGAAGGTGTCGAATTTTTTATCGTAGATTTCACGATACGACGCCTTTCTTGAAAGCCAAAAAGTTTCTTGAAAGTCAATTTTTATCGTACGATTGCGATACGACCAAATTTCAATCGTAGGACCTTTCTTGAAAGAGGCCCCAGATGCGTGTATATTTCATGTCTAAGTAGTATTTACGATTGTTTTGACGCCAGTTTGTTTAGATGACGAGAGTTTCAACTAATTTTGTTTTCTTCTTCGCTTCAAAAGTAGGTTTAGATGACCGCTTCCTTGTCTTCTTTTGGATTTCAGAAATTCGATTTTACAGAAAATATCTTTGCTGATATTTGACAAGTCTAAAGTGAGTGATTTGTTAGATGGTAGTGTGTGTCATGGAAAGATACCGAGTGAATATTTGGAGCGTGTTCTGAACTAAATTGAGGAAAGTAATACTATATCATTAATTTCACCTAAATTGGTCGTAAATTTGTATATTTAATTACATCCCTTTAAAAAATCAACTTTATTTTTCGAGGAGGAGGATGCATGTTTTTTTATTATTTTTATTTATTTATTTTATTTTTTTATTTTATTTTTTTTTTTTATTTTGTTTTTTGTTTTGTTTTTGTCTACACGTTTCAATCATTCGCTTTAAAAATCCACACCACTCTATATAATCATAGAATGATTACTTGGTTACTTGGTTATTTGGGTCTTTAGTCACTTTTTCCATTTGGCATGACTCTCAGTCTTCTTTTAAAAGAATTGCCACTTGGTGCACCAACTACTTTATCGTCCAAGGAATTCCACGGATTAATTATACGTTGGGAGAAGAAAATTTTTCTCACATCAGTACGCGCGCTAACCTTATGGAGTTTCAACGAAAGACCTCTTAGTTCACGATTTGGCAAACAGAAGAAAGTTTCAATTTATTTGAATATTTGAATTGATCGCTTCCGACGATTTCAAAGTGTTTTTGAACAAATTCGGGTTGTTGATTTTAATGATGTGAGTGTTTTGAATGCCTTGAATGTAACGCTGAGCGAGTGATTAAGAATTGTTTCGAACGAGATGAGAGTCAATGTTACTAACTGTAGGCCGTATTTACGTGCAAAAGTATATCTATCCCCCGATATCAAAAGGCGTCGCAAGTTTGTTTGTGAATTCGTGTTTTGTAAACATGGCATAAATTATCTATATCGATAGATTTATGTTATATTCGTGGATAAATATGACAAATCACGCGGAACCTTTTTGGAAAGAAAACCTTTGTCTAGTGTCTACACCATTGAGCTTGCACAGGCTGACTAAGATCCACACTTCGCTTTACTCCTTCGTTTTACTAAACGTCTTACGATCATTTTTTGCGTAAGTCAAAAATTAAAGATGCTTCTACATAGGTTACTAAAAATGGAAATCTGCCATGCATTTTCTCATTAGAATCGTCTTTTGAAGACGATTTCAATGAGATATTGCAAGACAGAATCCATCAATGAATGAAAACATCAGGTACGATTTGTGATTTTGACGTACGATTTTTTTTTTTCGTAAGAAGTTTAGTAAAACGGGCCCCTGAATCCTATAAAATTGAACAACTGTTAGTAAAATCGTGCAATTGACTCTCAAATCGATTAAAACCATCCCAAATCACCCTCTCAGCGGTCTAGTCATTACATTCCAAACACTTGATGAATTTACACCTCCAAATTGTTAACAAACGCTTCGAAATCGTTGAAAACGACCCGCATCTGATTCGAAATAATCAGCCCGATTAGCTTAGTTGGTAGAGCACCGGACTTCGAAACAATTGAAGTTCGACCGCATGGGTTCGATTCCCGGGGAAAACTAACTAACTAGACCCTAATTGTCTTTCCGGTGAGACGTTATATACCGAGGTCCCGTGAGTAGGTGCTTTACAGCGAGCACGTTAAAGAACCATGACGGATCTCAGCAGTAGTTTCGTCATGTATCCTTGCACCATCCCCCATAAATAACTAACCGTCTTCTGGGGACGTTGCTCATATGGGCATATGCTACGGTACAGTTAAACATCGTGAAATTGATATTCACCTCAATCAAAAACATTCTAAATCGCTCACTCAGCGCCCCATTCATTCATTCCAAACACTCACTCAAACCATTCAAAAACGCTCAAACACATTGAAAAATATAGAATCAACAGCGTCATTAAAACAAATTTTGACACACAGAAAATTGCGATTTCACTGACATAATTCAAATTGTGAGCATCTTAAGGGTTCTTGAAGAAATGGGAAGCTATGTATAGAACTTGTAGGCATTTTTTATTAAAGGGAGGTAATCAATATCGCTAATTTTGTTCACCTTGAACAAAATTTGCGATATAGGATTACCTCCCTCTAAATTCACTCAAAACTCGCTCCACACACTCATTCAATTTCATTCCTGAATCATTTCAAAACCATTCAAATTGTCAATTTAACGATGTTGTTTACTGTACACTTAATCACATTGTGAAATGGACCCATCTCAATCAAAACCGTTTGTAATCACTTGCTCAGCGCTCGAATGATTCATTCCAAAACAGTCACACTAATCACTCGAAGTCGCCCTAAAAAATCGTTTAGTTAATAACGTTTCGAAAAGGTTAATGAAAAATAAACTTAATAAAAGTCATCAAATAATCACCAGAATTGATTGGCTGATATTGATTTTTAAGCGTCCGACTTGACCACTAAGACACAAAATCAGAAAAATATTTAGATTTTATTAAAGGGGGGTAAAAAAGTATCGCTAATTTCGCTCAATTTGACGACATTATCGATCATGTTTTACCTCCCTTGAAAATCATTAAAAAGATCGCTCCATCAATCAGACCGTGACAATTTCAATTATGTCAGTAAAATCATCATTTGTTCTTGCCATTTTTTATTTGAATGCAGTTGTTGATCGTATCCTTTTAAGTGTATTTGGAGCATGTTTGAATGGTATGACTAATTGTATGGAAATGAATAAAAGGAGCGCCGTGGAATCGATTTAGAATGATTTTGATGGGAATGAGAGTCAATTTTACGATTTTACAATTGTTCTTTATTGTATGATAGCAAGATGTGTTTGTTAATACTTGAGCCCCCGAAAATGGCCTTTTTTCGTAACTGTGATTTGATTCATGAAAAAGGTTTCAGTGGTAAAATTAGTTGGAAAAGGGTTGGAAAAGGGTGAACGATTTTGGAATGATTCGGAATGATGTTGAATGAGTGTGTGGAGCGAGTTTTGAATGAAATTTAAGCGATGTAATCTAAGATCGCTAATTTTGTTTCGGATGCAATATGCATAAATCTTTAAATAGCTTCCTTTTCTTCAAGAACCAATCAGACGCTAAAAATTTCAATATAACAGTAAAATCGCGTTTTGGTTCTTGCTTTATTCATTTTGAAGGTAGTTGTTGATCTTTTTTTTTCTTTTGTCATTTTGAGCGTTTTTGAATGGTTTGAGTGAGCTGTTTGGATTGATTTAATTGAGTATTGAGTGAGCAATTTAAAATGAATTTGGTTGAGATGAATGTCAAAAAACGTAACTAACTTTATAAAGCTGCTGCTTTATACCACTTTTCCACCTTTAGCGTCTTTACCAATAAAAGAATATTATTTCTTGACAATATTTTTTGTCATAAATAAGTGACCTTCAACAAATTACTTTGAACTTGGTAACCATCAAAATTGCATGTCTCAAGCAATGATCATATGAATTACGAAGGCTTTATATCTTTCTTGTGAGCAAAAGTTATTGCTATTGTTCAAGTTTGCATGTCAAAAACGATTAACGTTAACAAAAAGACCTTGACCTTGGCCGGTGAAATTAACTTCGTTAAGCATGAAAAGATCTTTTCACAAGCAACGTACATGTGAAAAATGAAAACTCTTTGACTTACCAATCCAAAGTTATGACCAAAGTTATGATTTTACAAAGATTTGACTTTGACTTTGACCTTGACATAGGACCTTGAGGATAATACAAAGGCGATGGAAAAAAGAACGTTTGAATTAAACAACGTTTCAAACTGATTTTCAAACTATCAATAAAACTAAACATTTTATACAAATTCATTTTTGTTAAGACCTTTCAGTGTTCAGTATTTCCGCACTTCAGAATTAGTATCATTTGTAAATATTATGTCCATACTCATGTATGTTATGTATTATGTATGTATGTCGACGATGAACCAATGTGTTCAAGTCGTATTTCTGAATAAAATTCTGCTCTGTTCTGTTCTGTTCTGATAATACTATCCAAAGGTTCTTGTCCAAAGAAATCAAAAACTTAAGTATTAATGCTCTATCACATACCAAGTAAAAGATCTGATCAATGATAATGTTTTTATGTTGAAAACCGATTAACTTACAAAAATGACCTTACAGTTAACAACATCGTGAAATTGACAAGATGAATCATTTTGGAATGAATCTGGAACGAAGTTGAATAATTGTGTGGAGCGAATTTTGACTGCAATTAAAGGGAAGTAATCCAATATCGATTATTTTGTTCAAGATGAACAAAATAAGCGACAATTATTACCTCCCTTTAATAAATATGCAAGCAAGTTCTATAAAAGGCTTCTTATTTCTTCAAGAACCAATCAGACGCTGATAATTTCAATTGTCCTGTAAATGAAATCGTGAATTTTTCTAGTTGAATTCATTTTAAATAACGTTGTTCTATAAAAGCTACATAAGCTTGACCTTAAAATATTAATTAGACATTCACTGATTTATTTACAGAAAAGAGAGAAAGAGTCCACAGGATTCCTATAATCTAAATAATTAGTTCCAACCTGTTTCCAGCTGCACATCGCACATTATGATAATAAATTCAGAGCCCAATCCAATCTTCAAATCATCTTTAATGTGGTATTTTTGTATCACAGGTACTTAACCCTTTCCTGTTTTACAAAAATTTGGACCTGTCCAAATTCAAAGACTTTGCAGACGAAAATTGCAAGTGTATTAAATTTGAAAAATAACCATTCAGTAGGGTTGAAAATAGTGTGGAAAAAGAAGAAATTGCTTGTCAGAAGCAATTTCTTCTTTTTTCACAATGTTCTCTCAATCATAAAATAATATGCACGTAAAAAGCAGGGATTAAACAGCAAAGGTTTAAGCAACTTGTTTGACTGGTGTAGTGGTAAACAAAATTTTGGCCATTTCCATATTCAAGATACAACAAATATTTCTACTTGTTTCGCATCTCAGGGACTGAAATGGGTTTTTTTTAAAAAAAAAAAAAAAACAACCCACAAGTCCTTTGTGAAACATGCAAATCTTTGATGCAGAATGTTCAGCAATCACTGTACATTGACTGTTGATCTTAAAGATGGGTCCAACAGAAAAGTTTTGACCCAAGCAATCTTCTTTAGAGATTTTAGCATATTAAGTTAAAATTTCATGGCGAATGTTAGAGGTTAGACAAATGGGCATCGATATATCGATGCGGGGGATTAAAAATTAAAATAAAAAGCAAACGTGTTTATATTTGCTTTTCCAAATCTTACACGTTGGACTAATGACTTAATTCTAATTGATTCCAAAGATTTTGCGCTTTCTGATTGTTTGAAAATTTGATTTTTTTCTCAATGAAATTGATATTGATAACGCAGCTATTTTCTTAGCTTCTTAGCTTCTGCGAAAAGTAGCCCCATGGGAAAATTGCTTTAGTGTTTACTTCGTGATAATAAATCTTAAGATATGAAAATACTATTTGCTAATTTCATAGAGGTTTGAAGCTAAAAACCTTATAAGAATCGTACAGTGAGATAAGGGTTTCAGTTTCATACCCCAATGAAATTAACAAATACTCCCTTCGTCTTTTAATTTCACTTTTTTATTGAAAAAAACAGATAAGAAATGCATTCTTATACCACTTGCAATAGTAATGAACCAACCGATGATATAGAAAACAAATCTTGCTACATCATATTATTAAAAAGTGTTATGAATTAATTATGATTTCAACGCATTTGGAACACAATGAAAAGAAATGTATATATAATATGAAATCTTAAAGAAATACATTTTCTTTATTTTTCATAAATATCAAGAGTCTAAAATGTCGACGTCATAACTGAATAACTCAAAATCAAACTTGTAAACCTTTATTATCTCATCAAGAAGATTACTCGGGACGCTTTTATACGCTCGCACCATAATATCTCGTTTCTGATGCTTCAAATCCATTTTCATTTTGCTACTCTGAGAGTCTATAGTCTCGTAGATAGCGTCCAAAAATACTCGTTGAGTATATTGGAGAGAGTTTTCGCCATTTAACGGTAATATAGGAAACGATGTATTACTGTGTATATAACCATTTACTTGAAAGGCAAACCATAATCTCTTTAAAATTCTGATTGGTCGAATATTACATTTCAATTGAAGTATTGTGGCTTTCCGCAAGTAATCTTCAACAAGCATTTTTATTTCTTCCTTAACTCTCGTTTCCTTGTCAATGGTTTCTTTGATGACACTCAAACCAAATTTTTCAATGATATATTCTGTGTCTTCAGCAAATGTTTCTAGCTTCCCTATGACATCAAATTCGGCATGACAAGGACTGCAGAGTAAGTGCGCAGGTTTCCAATGCCAGTCCGCATGTTCCACAGGGGTAATGACAACATATTTGAGAAACTCTTCAAAGGTGATATCCGGCACGCAAACTTCATGTCTGTTTCTCACTACTTTTGCTATCTGCACCGCTTGCTTTCTCCAAAAGTCAGGAAGGAGCAACTTATCAATATATGCTGACCACAATCGAGTCAAAGGATGTCTAGTAAACATAAAGTTTTTGGTATTAGACATCAACGAATCCCCTGCCTCTGTGTTAAACATTGAACGGTTAATATACCTATATCTACGGAAATGAATTTGGTGTCTATCAATATCAGATGGCTTTATAATTTCTTTATCTTTAGTTATGAAGTCTTTTGCTAAAAATCTCAAAATCCGTAACCAGTACGTACACCCAACCTTTTGAGTTTGACAATATGTTACACCAGCGTATGTGTATATGTTTGCTTGAGGCTGAATGTTTTTCCAGTAGTCCATGTTTGAAAAATATCTGCATTTGTTAATGATCTTATCAACTCTTTCTCTCATGAGATTTTCCCGTTTTAGCTCCATCTTTGCTTGTCCTTGTATACCTGAAACTACATTGTAAAAAATGATTACTTTGCTTGTTAAATAACTTATGAATAGAGATCATTGAGTTTAAGGTGTTCAGGTTACGTAAAATTGTAAATCAATGGAAGATACCCTACGATACAATTCGCAGATGTTTTGGATCCTTCGTAGCCATATTTTACCATGAAATCCGACATCATCATCGGTCTAAAATCGAAACGATACAAAGTTTACATTTTTTGCCCAAAAATAAAGTAATTTCATTGATCAAACACATATCGATACTTATTGTTGACACAATATTACGTACAATTTATTATCCTAGTACAGTTAATAACATCGTGAAATTGACAAGGTGAATGATTTAGGTATGATTTAGGAATGAAAATGAATAAGTGTGTGGAGCGAGATTTGGGTGAATTTAAAGGGAGGTAATCCTATATCGGACGTAAGTGAAGTGATTTTTGGTCATTTTTTCGGTAATTCGGCTCCTGGTGGTACTTTGGTTAATACGCTTGAAGAATAGTTTACTCCTTTTATGTTTTCCGATCGTCTGTGGAGATTATTTTGGCATGTTATAATTTGAAAGCAAACGCAGCGTTTTGTTTTCAAATTATAACATGCCCAATTCTAACCTTACGTTGATTTTGATTTTCGCAACGTCATCCTTAGTTATGTTTGTGACGTCATGTAAACCCACGTGCGATATGACGCGCTTTCATGGCTGCGCCCTTATTGATCCCGAGGTCTATTCCGTAGAATCGCCGAGGGTTCCCGAGTGAGAATTGACACTTCTAGTTTTCACTTTTTGAGATAACTGGGTAAGGAAATTGATGAATATCAACTTTGGGCCAAGGGTATAAAGTTCCAGAGGGACAGACTCATGGCTGTGCTGGATGGCGAGGAGGCCAAACAGTCTGGGCTAAGGAGGCCACAACGCAGACAAGTCTGGATAAAACCTTGCCTAATAGGACGACCTTATTTTGAACAGTATGAAAACCTACTGCAAGAGCTGGACTGAGATGGCGCGAAAGGATACATAGAGGATAATCGTTTGTTTCAGGGTAAGATCGATTTATATTTCATTGGGTGAACAACAAAAGCTATATTTTCACGAAAATATAGCTTTTGTTGTTCACGAAATGAAATATTTATTGATCTTACACGAAAAACAAACGATTATTCTATTTCTTTAATGCAAAAATGAGACAAAATGTGACATTTCTAGGACAAATTTTCCGTAAAGCGCGTCATTTTGCGCGTGATTGCTATACAACGTTCCTTGTGACGTCACTTATTTCGCCCCGCATAGACGACGTCAGATAGGATGAAATGCACCAAAGCAGGGTATAAGTTTTTGATAATTTCACTGCTTTTGCGGTGAGATTATCAAGTGATAATCTACCATTATTTCTCGATAAACCACCGATAAGCATTAAAGAAAAAAGTTTTCTTAGAGTCGATGCTGAAATATTTTGGAGAAATCCGTGATCGCATGTCACTAATAAATCAGAAGAAAAAACTCACTAATTTCAGGAAGAGTCAGAATATATTCACATCAGATTGATGATTCTTTATGTAAATACATGCTAACCTTTTGTTATCTTCAAACCCCAAATAAAGTCTGTTCAGCCATATACGCGTACATGTATGCCCTCTTTGTGTGTAAATTTACTGAGCACAAAAAAAGTTAGGAATTAACTTTCCACCTTCGTTATCGAATCATATTCACATACCAAGAATTTACAAATGGTGGAATCAGCTAACGGCTTTTTTCCTGTAAATAATGCTATCGTGTTTTTCATTTAAGAAGAAAAGTTACGTAACAGAACAAGGAGTTCATTACGAAAAATAAAAGCGACGAGGCAGTGGGTTTCACCGTGTCCTAGAAATAAGAAATCATTGAATAAGAATGTTTTTTTGCTATATGACAACCTTGTAAGTAGATCTTCACGGTTAACCGCTTAAAACGCCAAAAAAGCGTCTGGAAATGAAGCAAGCTCTGTGGCGTCTCCAAATTAAAACGCGTGTCACGACCTCCTGTTAAGCGGTATCCTCTGATCAAAGAAAATCTCTTGTAATCTGGATTGTTCTGGTTTTAATATTGTTGAAATCGTTCATTTTACAAAGTCGATCTAAACAATGCGAAAATATACGCCGACATAATGCAAACCTTTCCATTGACGTCAGAGCATACATACGCGAGCATGCAGATGATATACACTGCGTCACATGGACAGTACCGATGGTGAAAAGACAAGAAGTAATCTTTCTTTTATGCTTTTTGGTGGTTTATCGAGAAATAACGGTAGATTATCACTTGATAATCTCACCGCAAAAGCAGTGAAATTATCAAAATTGTATACCCTGCTTTTGTGCATTTCACCCTATCTGACGTAATATATGCGGGGCGAAATAAGTGACGTCACAATGAATGCTGCATAGCAATCATGTGCAAAATGACGCGCTTTACGAAAATATGTCCAGAAATTTCACATTTTGTCTCATTTTTGCAAAAAGAAATAGAATAATAGTTCGTTTTCGAGTAAGATCGATTTATATTTCATTTCATGAACAACAAAAGCTATATTTTCACTCGTGGCTATGCCACTCGTGAAAATAAAGCTTTTGTTGTTCACTCAATGAAATATAAATCGATCTTACACTGAAACAAACGATTATCCTCTATATCCTGTTAGTTTGATAGTTTTTATGTATGCTGTATCTTCTCTTAAGGAGGAAACAAAGGATAATAAGAGGTGCAAACGTTAAGCAGCGTAGACAACGACACAGTGGAATAATAATAAATGCTGACTGCCAGAAGAGGGATTAAGGCCTTATCTCTTATATAGTGCACTGTGAACACAAAGTTTGTCATAGCTCAGGCAAAGAGTTGCGAAAATGGTCAAACTTGTCTTAAATTGAGGGCCATTTATTCGCGCGTGAAATACAATAAAAATAAGTATTGCATGATCCCTTTTCTCTACGACTTGTTGGGCCATTTTTGAGATGATCCTTACCACGCGGCTGTTTTTCAGGTCCCTCAAAGAAATATACCCCTGCTTAACCCTTTCCTGTTTTACAAAAATTTGGACCTGTCCAAATTCAAAGGTTTTGCAGACGAAAATTTAAAGTGGATTTGATTTGAAAAATAACCATTCAGTAGGGTAGAAAATAGTGTGGAAAAGAAGAAATTGCTTGTCAGAAGCAATTTCTTCTTTTTTCACAATGTCTTCTCAATCATAAAATAACACACACGTAAAAAGCAGGGATTAAACAGCAAAGGGTTAAAAAAAATAGCCATTGGACTAGAAAAATGGTTCAAAATCAGTGATTTTTCGATAGTATTTCAACAACAGTTTATAAACAAAGAAAAATGTTCAAATAATTTTCAATTTCAATAATATTGACGAGTCAGAGATCACCTTGAACGTTTGTTTATATTGACCGGAGTTTATCTAAGAATTGTTACAGATCGCAAGAAAAAGAATTACTTCATCAATACCATTTGTGAAAATGTTGGAAATGTTAAACCCTGGCTCATTTAATATATTTTGCTTTCGTCAAAACTAGTTCCCAGCACAAATATGCGGCTACACTGTTCCTATTAAAATGTCTACACAGTAGCCTTACATGTTCTTTTTTACTCAAACCTTCTCGTTTAGTATTTATAAGGCTGCATTTGCATCGGGTCAAATCATGTATATTTTCAGAATTATCTAAATGTTAAATATTGTTTAATTCTAAGTGGAAAACGAAAAAAGAATAAATTATATCGAGACATTTAATTGATTTTGGGTGAGTTCAGTACAAAAAAGTAAAATTATGCAAGTAATATTCATGCAACGATACGCTTGCATTGCTGGTATATGGATTATGGATATTGATGTAGTATTTTGATGATAACCACTCTCTCTCGAATGTAGAGAGTGTAATCAATTTTAGTTTCAAACGCCATGAAATTAAAAAAAAAATCTCGTCATCTCTAAATTATAAATTATGAACTGACACACTTTCAGTTTGTAGCATCGTGAAATTGACAGTCATCTCAATCAAAACCACCCTTATTCGCGCTCACTCAGCGATCCATTCATTCATTCTTAACGCTCACTCAAACCATTCGAAAACATTCCAAAATCACTTAAAGGGATAAGATCATCAACCACATGTAAAATAGATATAGCTTGAAAAAAATCGCGATTTCACTAAAATAATTGAAAATATAAGTGTCTGTGGTTCTTGAAGAGAAAAGAAACTATTTAGAGCACTAATATGCATACGTTATTTAGGGGAGGTAATAAATATCGCTAATTTTGTTCATCCTGAACAAAATTATCGATATTGGATTAACTCCCTTTAATTTCACTTAAAACTCGCTCCACACACTCATTCAATTTCGTTCCAAAATCGTTCAAAAATTATTCATCTTGTCAATTTCACGATGTTCTTAACTGTACCTGTCGTATTCGAAGTCCAAATCCTGAACAAAATTATCGATATTGGGTTAACTCCCTTTAATTTCACGTAAAACTCGCTCCACAAACTCATTCAATTTCGTTCAAAAATCGTTCAAAAATTATTCATCTTGTCAATTTTACGATGTTCTTAACTGTACCTGTCGTATTCGAAGTCCAAATCCTAAAGGTCACACACCACATTATTGATGATATCCCTAGAATTAGGAGTATCAAAATCTTCAACCACTTTCTTTTCATTTGTAAGCTATATTTGTATGTTATATAAAATGAATACACGGTGTGTATTCAGGGTTATAATTCAATCGTAACGCACTAATTATGCGAAACTTCTTTTGAAACATATTTAGTTAATTTGGTCTATCATGTTTCTCCATTCACATCACAGGAATTTTTACTATTCCTTTTTAGCTCACCTGAGCACATAGTGCTCAAGGTGAGCTTTTGTGATCATTGAATGTCCGTCGTGCGTCGTGTGTCGTGCGTCGTCATGCGTCAACAATTGAAGTGTTACACTCTAGAGGCCACAATTATTGTCCAATCTTCATGAAACTTGGTCGGAATGTTGTTAGGTCACAAGGATGAACCCTATTGAAAACGGGAAGGAGCCGTGCCATATCACGGGAAAAGGGGCCTTAATGACAATTTTCTTGTTTACACTCTAGAGGCCACAAATATGGTCCAATCTTCATGAAACTTAGTCAGAATGATTGTCAGGTCACAAGGGTGAATCCTATTGAAAATGGAAAGGATCCGTGCCATATCAGGGAAAAGGGGCCTTAATGACAATTTTCTTGTTTTCACTCTAGAGGCCTCAAATATGGTCCAATCTGCATGAAACTAGGTCAGGATGTTTGTCAGGTCACAGGGATTATCCCTTTAGAAAATAGGAAGGGTCCAAAGCATATCTCAGGAAAAGGGGCCTTAATGACAATTTTCTTGTTTTCACTCTAGAGGCATCAAATATGGTCCAATCTGCTCGAAACTTGGTCAGAATGTTTGTCAGGTCAATAGGATGAACCCTATTAAAAATGGTAAGGATCTGTGCTATGTCACTGGAAAAGGGGCCTTAATGTCAAATTTCTTGTTTTCGCTCTAAAGGCCACAAATATGGTCCAATCTTCATGGAACTTGGTCAGAATGGTTGTCATGTCACAATGATGAAGCCTTTTGAAAATGGGGAGGATCAGTGCCATATCACAGAAAAAAAGTAAATTATGACCTTTGCTTGAAAATTTGATTATCATCAAATGAGACAAAGATACAAATGTGAGCGATATAGGACCATCATGGTCCTCTTGTTTTGTTTAAAATACCGTCATCGAGGGACCAAAATGTCGTAAATTTTACACAGCTTGGCGCTATGGTCGCGCAGAAACATTCTACGTTAATATTAATAAAGTTGTATCGGTCATGGGCATTTCATTTTTGTACCACAGGAAGCACGCATTTAACATTTTCTTAGAATGTAAAGTTAACAACATCGTAAAATTGACAAGGTGAATGATTTTGGAATGATTTAGGAATGAAATTGAAAGAGTGTGAGGAGCAAGTTTTGAGTATTTTTAATGGGAGGTAATCCTATATCACAAATTTTGTTCGGCAAGGTTCCGGTAAACAGGCACAGTTGAGATTGGCCTCGAAGTTGCAGGCCCCGTGCTACTGACGCCAGATTACATGTAGACCGTCTTTTTGAAATGCCGCATGCTAGACACCGATTAAAGACGGCTACTGCTACAGCTAGGCAGTACGGTGTAGGCAGGGACACCGTTCTCAGACGACTTCTTCTCCTCCGTAGGTCATACGAGCCATACGCCCTTACGTTGGAAGCATACTGACGCAATGCATCGCGCTGCTCGTCTGCACTGGGCGCAACAGCACCTCCGTTGGCGAAGGCGTCAGTGGAATTAGGGTAGTTGACCCGTAATAGTTCCGCAACATTTAGAAATTAAAGAACTTTAACAGTGATAACCAAGGTTTCCTAATGATTTTCATTAGGAAACCTTGGTCAACATTGTGAAAGTTTATGAGTGCCGAAATGTTGCGGAACTATTACGGTTCCACTACCTTAAACTCTCTTTTCCGACATGTATAGGTTCAATCTCAGTTACCATGATTGCGGAGTGCGGGTGTTTAGTAGAAGAGGTGAGCGATTAGCTAACGCCTGCATTGTTGAAAGACAACGGTTCGGTGGGGGTAGCGTCATGGTGTGGTCTGGGATAATGGGGAGTTTGAAAACCGACCTTGTAATTGTACACGGCAATCTCAATGCTGCTGAGTACATTTAGTACATTTATCAGGTGTTGAGACCTGTAGATGCTCCATTTATACGTCAGCACGTACCTCTCACATTTATGCACGACAATGCTCGCCTTCACACGGCTCGGATGACGCTGCAATATTTGAATACAAATGGCGTTGAAATCTTGTCTTGGCCATGTCTTGGCCAGTCGTTTCCCCTGACCATAACCCTATCGAGCATATTTAGGATCTGCCTGGTCAAAAAGTAAGGTCCATGCAAAATGTTAACAAATTGCAGAAGATGGAGCAGGCTTTGCGGGTCGAATGTAACCGCATTCCTCCGTTGGTCGTACAACGTTACGTCAACTAAATGAGGCGTCGTATTGAGCAGGTAATACCTCGACATGGAGGACATACCCGTTATTAATGAAAGTGTTTCATAGTAATCATTTGAAGGGTCTAAAACCTCAATTCAGTTCGTTCGAAACCAGATTTACCGACATTTCAAACTTTGTATATTTTTATTTTCTTTTTAACCCTTGCGCAGTTCAATAGATACCACATGTGTACACAATCTTTGGTTTCTAAACGATCCATTCCATCTTGTGGAAAATCGAATTATCTGCACTTTGGTAGCAAATTTATTTAGATTTAGGTCAAATAGGTTCCTGCAAAAAGTCCCCAAACACTATGCTTTTTTTCTTTTGCGTTTTGGGAATCAAAGCCAACTAATCTTTAAGGTAGTGGATCCATAATAGATCCGCAACGTTTCGGAAATAATGAACTTTAACAGTGTAAACCGAGGTTTCTTAATGATTTTCAATAGGAAACCTCGGTTATCATTGTGAAAGTTTATGAATTCTGAAATGTTGCGGAACTATTACGGTTCCAATACATTAAGGCACTAAACTACACTTAGCATTCAAGAAGCAATATATTTGCGAACGTGAAGAAAGAGGGTAGCATTTCTCAAATGTGACCCGTCACGCGAAAAGGTTCGATCTTAAAGGTGCGTAAAGGGTCAATCATGGTCAGACTATATATATGTGAGCCGTCACGCGAAAATGGACCATCTGGGAATTCCGTAAAATAAATGTTTGAAAATAAGATCAGTTCCAGTTCAGGTTAACAGGAGGTCGCATTCCAAAAATCTTTCACAGAAAGCTAGAATGAGCATTCTCATCATTTAAAACAGATAAAAACTCAGGGCAGCCTCGTTTTTGTCTGTTAATAGATGACTCGTTTAATAAATTCGGTATTAAATGACCACTCATTCAATATCCTCAAAGTCGTACGTTCAAGAAGAGAAAATTCGCGATAGGCCCTATTTAGATTTACCCAGATTTACGATGACCAACCGACAAGGAGATAAATTGCGAAAGAGGATACATGGCGCGATCAGGAATCGAATCCGTGACGTCATGTTTTCAGGATGAAAACGTTCGGGAAACCGTTTTCAAATTACGCTTCACTTTGCACATGCACTTGCGCGTTAAGAGGGGTATCATTGTCTAAAAGCCAGGACAGGTCAGTATTTCCAACCGAACTGTAAATACAAGGCAAATAACCCTTCTTGTTTCAGTTTTACTATACAATATGACTTGCCTCCCTTTATCTTAAACGCTAAAGTTCGTGTCGCGTTTTAAAAAGGGTCCCGCCCTTAAACTAGCTTTATCTTTTGCATCTAAATACAATGGCGTCATTTTGCGATGTAAGAAATAAAAGACGAATGCGACTGGTTGAAATTCAAAGACTTTAGATGTGCTAATAGCCAGGAAAAAATGATTAATTTTTTAAAAATTGTTATTATTTTCTAACAAATGGGATTGAAACAAAGCACTAATACATTAGTTCATATCTTGTCTTTGAAAGCGAAAATATGTTAAGTCAAGTCAAGTCAACTATTAGAGAAACACATACAGACAGCAAAAAGACAAACACACACATAGAGAGACAGAGGAACAGAGATTGAAAATTAGAAAATGGTTGGGAATTGTACAATATAAATGAATAGATAAGCTTCAATTTTGATTAACATAATGCTAAAGTCTTGTCGATTATTTGAAAAAAAAGTTGCGTTCTAACTTAATTACAAATGGAATCATGGGTTGATAATCGTAGACCTATGTGAGATAGCAGCTGGAGGCTAGGAAAGAATGTGATGGTTGTACTGGTGAGAAAATTACCAGGAATCCATTGTTAGGTACTCCAGCCGCCGCGATATAACTGAAATAATGTTGAAAGCGGCGTAAAACTCCATTCAATCAATCAATTAAATCAAGTGGAACCACCTGTATACGGATAAAGTAAAGAAACTCATCACAAAAACAACACTTTTCCCTCATCGATAGTCATTGCATTTTGCTATTATAATTTTAGTTTCTTCATAATGAAGTCGGTTTAGAAAGCATGTTACTTTGACGAGATGACGCGTGACGTTGCTCTTTATAAAGTCAAAGAATGGTAAAATGTCAGGAATTTGCCTCTCTTCGCTCTTTCAGTATAGTCAGAGAACCTGACGACACAAAAATTGCTGGTCCCAATTTATCCATATTAAACTCGCCTAGAATCTGTTTTTATCATGCAATGAAGCCTGTATTGACCTGATATCGCCTGTCTGATAACATAATTTGATATCAGGTTGTCTATTTTTAGAAACAATTTGCATACACGTTCACCCGAATTTCTGTGATTTTATCGGTTTTGATATTAAAGCGCTGAAAATGATTGCATGATAAATAGAATAACATGTAAATGTCTTTAAATATCAATGTTATCTGATCTCGGTTGTCAGAAATTATCATGTCTCGGCATAATCTCGTCATGATAAATTCTCACAACCTCGACCAGATACCATTGATATTTAAGACATTAACATATTATTCTCTCTATAATCATTCAAATATTGTGTATTACCTATAGCCAGAAATGACACACAGACAGGAAAATACGTTGATATTTTAAATTGGAGATAATTAAAATCGCTAATTTCGTCCAATTTGAGCGAAATTGGAGATATGTATTACCTCCTTTGAATTTCACTCAAAACTTTTTCTACACACTCATTCAATATCATTCTAAAATCGTTCCAAAAACATTCACCTTGCCAATTTCACGATGTTATATGTTATATATTGTACATATACGGTCCTCAAAACTCCTGAGTGGCCACTTGCTTTTTTGGTCATATGTTATAGATGCCGCATGGTTTCATTCCGTCTTCACTTGTATAATGTAGCCAAGTCATTTATAAAATCAACAAGAAAAAAGTCAGCCAAGTAATTCGACAAGATATATTTTGAAAATAAAAGAAAGCAGGAGTACCCTCGATTTCAAAGTTGACATTGTCGGGTGGGGTATTTTTGACATTTCTTGTTAGGATAAAGAATATGTTGAAAGTTGTGTCATTTCTTTTAATTCTTAGAAGTCCAAGCGTTCTCCCACTGGTATCAGTTCAAAAAGTGATACGATATGCGTTTTTCAAGAGACGTAAAATTAAAATTTCTGTAAAAATTGTTATTTTTGTGACTTTTGAATTTGAGGGTACAGGCATTCGATTCCGTCTCTAGGACTTTCTGATGCATGGTTTTACAAAACAATTGGGTAGGATAGTGTCTGATTGCCACTCTTTGGAATAATAAAATTAACATTTCGAAATAAAAGCGGTAAAATGGAGAAATGTAAGGTGGCCGCTTAGAACTTTTGAGTAGTGTATATCCCTAACCAAATAAATCAGGATTGTAACTGAATAACTCAAAGTCGTATTTGTAGAATCGTTTAAGTCTATAAAGCAGATCGCCGGGTAACTTTTTGTAGACCTCTTTAGTCATAAAGACCTTCTGGTATTTCAATTCTTCTTTCATTTCATTAGTATGTGAACCTATTGTTTGTATGATTGAAGCTAAAAGTACGCTGCTTGCATTATGCTGAAATCTATCATCGTCTAAAATTTTGTCAGGAAACGGAATACTTCTGTGTATATAGCCGTTAAATTGAAATGCCTGCCACAATCGTTTGGTTATCAAGAACGGGTCGTAGCATTCTTTCCTTTTAAGTATTTTCTCCAACCCGAAATTATATCGAACGATCATATCGATCTCATCCTGAACTTTGAACTCTTTTTTAATTTTTTCCTCCGCGTCCTTTAAACCGAATTTATCAATGACATAGGTTGCATCAGTAGAAAACGTTTCCTGTTTTCCGATGACGTCAAAGTGGGCGTGGCAAGGACTACAAAGTAAGTGAACCGGCTTCCAGTGCTTGTCTTGATATTGTATAGGATACTTAACTATATATTCAATGAACTCGTTGAAGGATATATCGTTTACACAAGTAACGTTCTTCCCCTTTAACTCAGGCCTCATGGCTTTACCAATCCCCACAGCAATATAAATCCAGAAATCCGGTAAAAGAAACTTATCAACATACGCGGACCATAAACGCGTAAGTGGATGTCGCGTGAACATGAAACTTTTTGTGGTAGATAAAATTAACTGTCCGAATGGTTTATTGAACTTTGATAGCGTTAGATTCTTATATGGGGCGTAATGAACGTAGTATCGGCCTATGTCCGATGGTTTAAGGACTTGCTTGAGATTCGGATTGAAGTCCTTGGCTAGGAATCGCATGACCCTTAACCAGTAGGTACATCCAACCTTCTCGGTCCTACAATACGTGATCCCTTCATGCGTGAAGAGCTGCGCAGAGGGAGTGGCGTTCTTCCAGTAGTCTGTTTTGGCAATAACCTTACACATGTCCCTGGCCAGCTTAGTTCTTTGATGTATGGTTTGCTCTACACTTTGACCTTAAAATAGAAAAATTAAAGAATTAAAATTTACCATCCATTTAGAAAAATAAATTCTTAAAATGAAAACAATAAAGCAATCCTCCTTGGACGCATTTTTGAGAAATTAATGGAAATGTATTCATCTTGCTCTTGTAATTGTACCATATTGTTCCGTCTACTTTGTATGCTGTTCTAGCTGTCTCGCGTGTGATCTCGATCAAAATACATGTAAGTCTCAATCGCCCCATTCGTACCACTCATTTTTCGAATACAATGTTAAAAATCTGAAAAGCCATCTACTGAATTCAGTCTGAGCAACTTTAGTGTGACTCAACAATCTCACACAACAACATGAGAAATTGCTCACCTGAGTATGCTTTAAGGTTTCAGGAGAGAGTTTTTTACAATTTAAAACATCGTGAAATTGAGGAGACTGACTTTGGAAATATTTTAGGGTGAAACTGAATGAGCGAGAGGAGCGATTTTCGAGTTATTCTCAGCAGAGGTATTTTTTACACACACCCCCCCCCCTCCCCAACACACACACACATACACGCACACACACGAAATCTACGTTCTTTTCTGTTTATTGTGTCTTCAAGGACAAATAAGACGCCTCAAAAAAAATCCACACCAGCCATAAAAATCGTATAATAATTTAATAGATTTGAATTAATGAAGGTCGTTTAAGATTATTTCGAAGCGTTTTCGAATAGTGTTTGTTTTGAATGCATTGTTAAGAGTGGTGAGCGAGTGATTTGTAATTATTTTGATCGAAATGAGCGCCAATTTCAAAATACTTTTAACTTTGAAAAAAATTCACAAGAAACCAAGGACTACTTTCAAATTACACGAAAAATCAATTATTTGATCTTTTTTTGATGATCACTATAAGGTTTACAAAAATGCTCTAGGATTAATGATCTAGAAGTAATATTTCTTTCTTATTTCTTCGTCTGGGATCCGAAATCAAAGGGCTTATCTAATTTTATAAGTTACCTGATATTTTGATGGCGGATCAAACATATATATATATTTTAACATTTCTTTCGGCAGTTCTATGCACAATACAGGAGCCTATAACATAGGTCTTTCTTTGATTGTAGAGCCGAAGTTTGAAGTACAGTTAATCACATCATGAAATTTACATACATTCCGATCAAATCCAATCAAAACCGCTCCCGCAGCGCTCCAATCATTCTTCCAGAAGACTCACTCACGCTTCGAAATCGACCAAAGTGATGATCATTTCATTCAATAAGATCAGATTATTACATGATCGGCTGCATTCGGAACATCGCTCGGACTTTTCCGTACACTGGAAATTACCTCGGACGTAAGTGTAGTAATTTGGGGGTCATTTTTTAGGTAATTCGGCTCCTTGAGATACTTTGGTTAATACGAATGTAGAAAATCACATTTTGTTAATTCTCTCCGATCATCTTTGGAGATCTTTTGGGCATACTATTATTTGACGCAAAACGTAGTAAAACACTGCGTTTTGTTATCAAATTATAATATGCCCACTTTAACTCCTTCGTTGGTTTTATTTTACGCAACGTCATCCTCAGCGGGATCGTTGATGTTTGTGACGTCATAATAACCTAACCGCGAAATTACGCGCTTTCATGGACGCGTCCGTATTATTCCCGAGGTCTATTCCGTAGAATCGCCGAGGGTTCCCGATTGGATCGGCTGTTGTTTATTTTTTATCCCTTGATTTGCCCATGAGGACACAATATCAGGAACATACAACGTTTTTTTTTAAAGGGAGGTAAGAAATTATCGTTAATTCCGGTTTTGTTTTACCTCCCTTAAAATCTTTCAAAGTTCGAACATCAGACTCATGATGTTCTCAACTGCACACGTGTTTAAAAGGAAACCCATACTTGACAATGGTTTCACAGCGTAGAAGACGATTTTAAAGTGATTTTTCATCATTGCTTTCTGAAATTGGGAATCCGACAGTATGTGGCTAATATGCAGCGCAGAGCTGTTTTAAAGATATTTTGGTTGTTAAGAATGCGTTGCGTCATGCAAAATATACTCTTCAAAAAGGTTCTTTGACATTTAATGTATATGCAGATTTTAATTTCGACATAAATATCTAAATGTATGAGCAAAGTCAATCAATGAAAGTGAAGTCAATGCATCTTCACACTTAATTAAAACAAAATAATTCTTTATGAAAAAAGATTTGTAAAAGAGACGTTTATTAAGGTTGTTACGTCGCACGTGTCTTTTAGTGGCAAACCTGACCTCTCTTATCTGGATCCACACTTTCTCACCAGAGATCCGACTTTGATTGGAGACGTAAGTATTCGTTGACGTAGTAGTTAGATTGAAAAATCCCAAATATTATTCGACGTCCTGGACGAAAGTTGTTATTCAGCGCCAGACTGATCAGGCTCTATACATAGCGCTTTTAGGCATGTAATAGCGGTGCCAGAGGTACAAGATAGTCTGTCCGGAAACAACAAAGTAATTTGCAAGCGCTTGTCTTATAGAGCCTGCTTTGCGGCGACTAACACTTTTATGACGTTGTTTCTCCGTTCTCTTGACATGTTTTTATTACGGGTGTGTGCCTAGACGTTCAATTTCAAAAGCAATCAAGCAATGTCATTTCATCCACAACACAATAGAGAGTTATTAGGACTGTTCAATTAATCTGAAACTGCACGTGCTGAATGAGAATTCAGATTTTACGTTATTTGACGTTGACGTCTCTATCGAGAAACGTTGTAGAGTACATGTAATTTATCGCAATTACATGAGATATTCTTACATCTTAATTACTGTTCACAAACCAATAAAAATTTATCGAAGTTTTTACATGAACTCGGACAAATCGTATGTTTAATCAGTGTCAAAGAACTTTTTTGAAGAGTATATAAGAGCTTCTTGTCTTAGTTTGAGTTAAGAGGAATTCTAAGCACCCGATGTCATGGCAACCAGAGTTCTTCGTGGTTAAAAAAAACTGTGAAGATTTTAAATAATGCTTCATCTAAGGATCATTCATGTAAAATTGAAATCCATTAGCTAGTTAAGAAGAAGATAATTTTTTATGGTTGTTTGTTTCGTGCTCAGGTGAGCCACACAAAAGTCTGAAATTATACAATATCAAAATTGAAATGTTAAAACTCATTTACATTTATTAGGCCCTTTTGGAAATTCGTCTAAATTGAATTAACGAACATACCTTTTAATACAAAGATCCAAAAGTACAAAACCGAAAAGCTTAGCGTTAAAGCTAGCCATGGTAAAAAACCGAACACTCGAACACGTTTTAACCTAAACAGAGTCACCATCGTTAATTAGAGACAAAAGGAGAAGTTTTATAGAAAGATGAATCTATATGATCGATACATGCTGTGCATCTGTAGTTTAATTGTATGACATCCTTTACAAGGTTTCAGGAAAAAAGTGTGAAAATTAACACTAGGCAAAATGTATAAACGGACATTTGACTTTATATTAAGAACAATGTAGCGTTGGTTATTTGAGGTTGTGGACCCGTATTAGTTCCGAAAGAAATGAACTGTAACAGTGTTAACCGAGGTTTCCTACTGATTTTTTTACCGATTAAATTGAAATGTTTATCATTTTGAACGAGCTGAAAGCGTTTTTCAACAACTTCGGATCGGTTTTGAGTGACTTAAATGTTGAGAATAAATGAAATGAGTGCCGAGAATGGTTTTGATCGAGGTGATTGTCAATTCCGTGATGTTACTATGTACAGAAAACATATGGGACCAAAAATCCCCTTATAAACTCGCTTGTCATCTTGACATCCACTTCTGGTACATGCAAATGGCGTATTAAATAGAGGATATTGAATGAGTGGTCATTGAATACCGAATCTATTAAACGAGTCATCTATAAAGAGATAAAAACGAGGCTGCGCCGAGTTTTTATCTGTTTATAGATGACGAGTGTAATAAATTCGGTATTTTATGAGCACAAATATTATATTCTAATTATAATATGACCCGAATTTTTGCGAAATTCGGCAAAATTTTTTAAATTCAATATTTTAATTTTCCGCGAATCTAATAACGCCGTATAAAAATGACGTCACAATATATACACTATGACGTCATTTTCGTGGTTACAAAATAGCGTTACTATTCACTCTGAGCTTATTTGCAAAGTTATTTCACGAGTGTAATAACACCCGTGTAATATCAAAAATATTCAACGGGTTTATTTCACTCACGCGGCGTAGGTCATATTATAAAGAATGTTATTTCTTTTTAATGATGATTTGAAATTGAATTCTTTTAGGGTAGAAAGAGCATGATAAATTGTTAAAGTCCACGCAAAGTATTTAATGGCCCAAGTATATTTAAATATAAGAAATTAAAAGAGTAATTGGTATTGTAGCAAGATGTTGCACTTTAGTACTTATCGATAAAGCTATCGATTTGGCAATAAAGGCCAATGACATTAAATATACAAATGTAAGACATATTTTTGAATAAACAAGTCATAAAAAATACATATATTTCTATAGAGTCATAAATATATATATGTATACTTCTGAATTAAAAAAAATATGCGTGTTTTAAATGTTTCTTTTTAAAAAAAGACGAATACCAAATAGGAAATTAAATATCGACATTGTTCAATGACAACACGCCATTTTTGGGGGTTGATCTTTTTGCCATTTCCAATTATCTGTGTAAAACATAAATATATCGAAGACGATAGGTTACCTTTCAGTTTATTAGAATATATGGTTAGTTTTCAATCGCAATTCATTATTAAAGTAAAGAAACCTTTTGAGCTAGCAAAGCGTAAGCTGGCTTTAGTTAACATACAGAATTTTGAGGAAGTCTCAAAGTTCAAATGAGTGCAAACTGCGGCTGGCAGCTTAACCACTAAATCAATGAATGTTTTCGCCATAAAAAGTAGTTCTCCCGTAATGTTGCATACCTATGATTGCAGTTTCTCCCCCCTCATACTTAAAGCTTGTAAGGGCAAATCGGGCTTATGGTGAGCTTTGTGATCATTAAGATGAGCCGTTTAAATTAAAATTTGAAATATTCCATTGAAAACACGAGAAAGGGATTTCTGTTGACACTTTCTACACTTTCTTTGATTACATTCTAAGAGCCATAAATGTAGCACATTTATGATGAAACTTGTGCAGTTTGTTAGTCAAAATGATGATACCTTCTGAAAGAGCAAAGTTCATCTGAAAATACAAACGTAGGGACATGAAAATTTGGCTCACCCGTGATGAACAATGACCACAATACTTTTAATGTCAGAAAGGGGGCTCAATTAGAAAATGAGAACATTTGAACAGAAAAGGGGGAGAAAAATCGTGATTTATGGGAATTTTTTCACACTCACGGTTGTACAATGTATTGGAATGTTGATTTCCAAGAAGGCCACATGTGAGCAAAGTAATGACTTAGCTTGACCAGTATTTTCACTATACACACTTCATTGTACGGTCACTTGGATAAACTATATTTAAATAAGAACTCATTCGAAAGTATGCTTTTTAACTCCTCGCTTTATTTTAACCCTAATTTTGTATCTTAATATTTTTTTAAAAGGAAGATTACTAAAATATCTATGCTTTACTAGCTTTCAGTACTTTCAGTACTTTGATTGTCCATTGGTCTCGTTATAGTTCAATTTTTTAACAGTAAAAGATACTAAAGCTTCATGATTATTGAAATACTGGGTCTGGTTTTAGTATCAATTGGTTAGACATCGTCAGTAAAATCTTTTATAATATGACCTACGTCGCCGGAGTGAAATAATCCCGTTGAATATTTTTGATATTACACGGGTGTTATTACACTAGTGAAATAACTATGCAAATGAACTCAGAGCGAATAGCAACGCTATTTTGTAACTGCGAAAATGACGTCATAATCTACGTCATTTTTAAACGGCGTTATTAGTTTCGCGGAAAATTGAAACGTTGAACCACAAGAATGTTGACGTTTTTTCGGTAAAATTCGGGTCATATTATAAACAGAATATAAAATTTGTGCTCATAAAATACAGAATTTATTAAACTTGTCATCTAAAACAGATAAAAACTCGGCGCAGCCTCGTTTTTATCTGTTTATAGATACTCGTTTAATAAATTCAGTATTCAATGACCACTCATTCAATATCCTCTATGTAAAACGCTGACAAAAAACTGACGAAAGGAATTGACGCTAACACAGGTAGATCTGAACACAAGTTTTAAAGAAATAGAGCATAATCGTTTGTTTCAGTGTAAGATAGATTCATATTTCATTGAGTGAACAACAAAAGCTTTATTTTTCACGAGTGGCGGAGCCACGAGTGAAAATATGGCCTTTGTTGTTCACGAAATGAAATATTAATCAATCTTACACGAAAAACAAACGATTATCCTATTTCTTTGATGCAAAAATAAGACAAAATGTGAAATTTCTATGACATATCTTCGTAAAGCGCGTCATTTTGAACGTGATTGCTATGCAACGTTCATTGTGACGTCACTTATTTCGCCCCACATAGATGACGCCAGATAGGATGAAATGCACAAAAGCAGGGTATAAGTTTTTGATAATTTCACTGCTTTTGCGGTGAGATTATCAAGTGATAATCTACCGTTATTACTCGATAAACCACCGGAAAGCATTAAATTAACAACCTAAGACACTTAAGCAATCAATGACGTTAATTAACACTGCTGAAATTACTACGTCATTATTTACTGCTAGCGTGCTAGGAAAACGACACCATCCGAGAAAAGTAGAGTCGTTTCGATTTCGTTGTTTTTCTTTTATACTGCCCGGTGTATTTGATATTTGTATTAAGAGCACATATGATTTCATTGTTACAGAAATGGACTCTTTCATTAAAAAATGCATGAATATACGTATTATCCGCATTTCAAACACGACGTCGATCTTTCAAATTGCAAGAAAAAATATTGGTGTCTTAAACTCATTAAAACTCGTTAAGAATCATTGATTAAAGATTATTTTGGACTTTTTTCAGAATCTAGCATTTCCATCTGGAAATATACGGGGCCCGTTTTACTAGACTTCTTACGAAAAGATAATCGTTAGTCAAAATCACAAATCGTACCTGGTGATTTTATTCTTTGTTAGATTCTGCATTCCAAAACTTCATTGGAATCGTCTTAAGTAGACGATTCCAATGAGATGATGCATTGCAGAGTTAATACTAATTTACTACAGTAGATGCAACTTTAATTATTGACTTACGCAAACAATGATCGTAAGATGTTTAGTAAAATAGGTCCCTTGTTTCTAATGCAGTAACGTTATTGAATGGAAACTATTCGAGTAAAATTCTAAAAAAAAAAGGCCGTTTTTTTTACTCGTGTATTTGTATAGCGAGAGTATATTGACTTGAACATGACCTTTATGCAGAATACATGAATATGCTCATTCAGAATGCGAGCCTTAAAATGCCACATCAAACGAATTCAATATTATTAAAATCAGCCCTGCGTTCAGGTTGAAAGCGTTAGCGAATCGTTTTCGAAATGATACCTCGCTTTGCACGCACGTGCACGTGCAAAGCGGGTATCATCTCAAAGCGCTCGCGGAACGTTTTTGTATCCTGAACACAGGGCTGATCCACCATATTACCTACCGATTCGCCCAAGCCCGTGTCATAACAGTGTCAAAAATTGAAACAATTATTCCTTATAAAAAAGAGATCGGAATCTGAAATGATTGGCCAAAGAAAGTATAACGGTTATAACGATAAGTATTCGTTAAAAAATAGCTTATATAACGAGATAAAGTTTTGTAAATTTTAAGTTGAGTATGAAAATTTGATTAACTCGGGTCTAAAAATCATATGATAAATATTTATATTATGAGGACCAAATTTATAAAACATATTCATTTTTCTAGTCTACTCAGAATTAAATCAAACTTTTTTTTTTATTTAGTGATTATATATGTTTCTGTGTAAACGCTGAAAAATTCATATAAATATGCATTAATTTTAGCTAAAACGATAAATAATGCTTTTCAAGTATTTCTTTTTTTTTGCTAAAATAAATCATTAATTTTACTTCATCTTTGATTCATTTTCATTTCAGTGAAGAAGAAACAGTGTTTAGGCTTTTTATGCAACGTTTAAGAGTGAGAAGACGTTTGAAATTGACATGGTTTTATTTACTAACGAGTTTTAAGGATGAAAAAAAATAATCAAAATTGAGGAAAGCCCGGTAAATCAACCCCTTTCCGTTTGACGAATGATTTTGTTTTTACTATTTTTTATAAAGGGAACATTTTCTTGTGTCATTTTTCAAATATGTAATATTTGCATAGTCTTTATGAACTGATCGCACCCCGTTATCAGTTTACGACAATTGGCGGAAAGAACCGAGTTACACCGAAGTAAAACTAATGACAATTCGTACCAGGCGTGAGATTTCGGTGTTCCTTGGCGCGTATCGCCTTTATTCACCTTAAGAGATAGGTAAATAATCTGAATTATTAAATCATGTGACCGGACTGAGGCCGTTCACTCTGTTCAAAATGGCGAAATACAGTGGGAGGATTCGAGTTTTCTTAATATTAACGATTTTGATAAAAATTACAGTGGCTGATCTAGATCCATTGTCTGATCCCAGTTTGGAAATTATTAAACAAGAAGATGCGGAAGAAGGGGATAGACCAAGATTTGATGGTGAGTTTTTTTTCTGCAATATATTTGCTGTTGTTTTAATAACAACAGTTCATTGCGTTTTGGAATGCATACTGTTAATAAGTGCTTACATGTATGAGTTGTAATATCGGATAAAGATATCTAAAATTACCAAAAAATTAGTTTTAGTAATTGATGTGTTCTACGTAGATCATAAGATTTTCCTTTTTTTTTTTTTTTTACAGATATATCGACGGCTTAGAACGAAGCAGTTGTAACTGCCTATACACATATAGGTAGTTACAACTGTTTCGCGCTGAGCCATCGATATATCATGTCTGTGTAACTCTAATGCGTTCAGGATAAAAATAAAGAAAAAAGGTTACAAACATTTCGAATTTTAACCCGTTTTGAAAAGCGTACGTGCAAAGCGGGAAACCATTTCTAAAACGTTTCAACGTTTCGCAAACATTTTCATCTTGAATGCTAGACGGGTCTCACGTTTATAAATTCCAGCCCTGCTCTCAAGAAGCGATAATTCGCGATATTAAGATTTAAGGAGTGGGCTCGTAATAGTTCCGCAACGTTTCAGAGATGATGAACTTTAACAGTGTTAACCGAGGTTTCCTAATGATGTTTATTAGAAAAACTCGTTCAACATTGTGAAAGTTCATTAGCGCCGAAATGTTGCGGAACTATTACGGGTCCACTACCTTAAAGGGGCATTTTGGTGAGAATTACGAAATGTATCGAACCTAGACAGACTTCGTTTACTGCATAAGCTGACTTGCGTTCAAAACTTTCGCTTTGTATTTTTTTTCTAAATCTAAACTGAGCATTTCTTCGGTGCTATTCCAAAACCTCGTATTTACAACTTTTATCAGGCTGTAATTACAACGATTTTTAATTATTACAACGATTTTAAATCTTCAGATAAATTTATTGCGGTCTCAGTTTTACCTCTGATGGGTCGAATTGCTCGTCAATAATTGTATGAAGCACCATTATGGTCCATTTTCGAGTAACGGATCACAAAACGTCGTCGCCCCCCCCCCCCCCTCCCCATAACGACAGCTTATTTTCCCATTGACGCTATGTATGAGAATAATCATATCGAGCAGTAGTTTAGGATAGTTTAAGAAATGAAAACAAGGGAATCGATGTAGATTTAAGTTAGCATTTTTTTAGATATGCAACTTGCTGACTAGTCGGGGTTTCTTTTATCTATAGTTATTAAATATCTGAGATTTTTTAAATTTTTGATATGCGTTTTTTATGTAACGATAATTGTATACAATGTTGATCCTTTGAATGTTGCCCTTGTCAGAATACAGATTCGAATGGCCTGATTAGTCGAAGTTTTCGCAGATACATGCTCTCTTCCACAGGCAAACTTTTAAGAATGTATGTGCTTTAATGCCTGAATGCAAAGTAGTTTGATTCGATATTTCAAATTTCTTCGAGATGATAAAAAAAATTCTTTATGTCTGTAAAGGAAATTCAATTTTCGGACAAGAGTAAATTCTATTTGAGAAGCCACGCATTATTTCAATCCTGAGAAAAGATTAAGAGATGAAACTGAAATTTGAAGCTTCTTAAATTTCACTTGTAGTTCTTTTTCGCAAAAGCAAGATCGAAAGTTAGCCATTTTGCGCTTGGTAATTTTTGCAAATTTATCTCCGGAAATGAACATTATTCAAAGCCAAACTAAAATGGGTTGCTTGTTTCAAACACATTTGAATAGTAAAACATTGTCAGTTTACATATATAAAGTGAATATCATTTTATCTGATCAATCATTCATTTATCTATTATTTTATTTCATTAGATTTTTCAAGTGAATCAAGTCGACTACAAATTTTCTTTTATATTAGTTCTCATCTTTTAGACACAGTTATATATTCTTACAGTGCAAAAAAAATATTTCTTGATTTTTTTTTATTCATTGGTTTGTATAAGTATCGAATGCTGTTATTTCTTACATTGAATTGCAGATTAACGGAACGCTTTTTTTTTTCTTATATTTGGAGGTATGAAACTAATAACCTTATGAAGTTGATTCATGGGAGTGATAAGTTTTGGGTTTTTTTAATTTTCATACCTCCACGAAATAAAAACATTTTCTTTTTATTTCTTATAATTAAATTTCATTTAGCAAAGGGTTCTTCAAATTTGAGGAAAGATTTTTTTAGTGTGTGCGTGGAACTCTTTTGAGCGCAACAAACAAAATAGTTATGTACTCAAGTTCATTAAAGATGGGGATGGCTTTATTGCTTTTCTGTTAAATTCTAAACGTAAAATTGTATTCAAACAATAAAACACGGATTTATTTCTCCTTTCTCTGAAAATATACACAGAAAATCATGATCATTTCTATTATATTATTGAACTGTATGTAGTATATATTCGTGTTGTATACAATTCATAAAAAATGGAACCAGGTCCAAATTGTAGCATGCAGCTTTAATTATTGTCGTGTCCGTGGTCTAGGAGTAGGCCAAAAATCAGTCTTTCAATAAAGAGGTCAGAATTTCGACCCCCTCCCCCGCACCCAGTAAGCGTATAACAATCTTCCATTGGCCACACACTGTTTAGCATTTTCTTTTCAACATCTTATTGTCATGAAATTCGACATTTTATTATTCTATCTTCCTTGTCAACAGAAATGAGGCCGATTTCGGTTATCGTTGTTATCTAATGAGTTTACAAACACGACTCGGTCGGTGTTCGTCCGAATGTGTTACTGAAGAGACTCATATCTAAAGTATAAAGATTACAATCTTTTCATCGTGTACATTTACTTGCACATATTTTGATTGGGTCTGTTGTACGAAAAGGGACCATCAGGAAGGACAGTTAACGTAGTGAAACCGTAAAAGTTCCGTGACGTTTCGGATGTCATTAACTTTCACAGTGTTTACCGAGGTTTCTTAATGATTTCATTAGGAAACTTTGGTTAACATTGTGAGAGATCATTAGTTCCGAAATGTTGCAGAACATTTACGAGTCCACTACTTTAATTACGTCGTGAAATTGACATTCACCTCGATCAAAACCCATCTAAAACGCTCGACGGCGCTCCATTTTATTCATTCAAACAACTCACTCAAATCACCCCAAAACGCTCCGAGATTGTCCAAAAAAGCTTCGAAATCGTTCCAAACGGTCAATATTTCATTAAAATCGAACAAGTCATTGCAAAATTCTATTGGCTGGTGCGGATTTTTAAGCGTTTGACTGGTCCGTGAAGCCACAAAATATTAAAGCATGTATATTTTATTAAAGGGGGTTAATGCAATATTGCTTATTTCGTGTAACTGGGCGAAATTATCGATATTGTATTAATCGACCTCCATATAATTTCATTTACAACAAGTTGATCCCATTTATTCGATTTAATTTCAAAGGTATTTAAGTTTTCAATTACATGATGGTTCTAACTACATTCGATTACGATCAGGATCCGAGGTTATAAAACTTTACTCATTCTCAATTCAAAATTTCCTAAAGTATCAATTTGAGATTAAAGCCGTAATTCTGTTTTAATACCAAATTTAATGTATGAACACGAAAGATAATATTAATAAGTTGTTATAAATAACAACTCATTAATATTATCTTTTATTTTCATACATTTATCTAAATTCAAAATTTGAGAAAATTCTCAGTTGAGCATGAGAAAAGTTTTATAACCTCGGGCCCAGCTCTGGTTAAGATCGATCGAAGCTGAACGATGGAAAATTAAGATTGCTGTGCACCTCACAAATCTCCGAAAAGTAAAAAAACAGCCTCAAATATCAAAAAGACAGCTTAATATGGAAAAAATACACGGAATGACATTTTATCAAAATCAAACCAAACAAGTTTTGAATAAAGCTAAGGTAGTTAAAACATATCTTATGTCTGCCCTTTAATGAAATATGCGTACTGTTCTTTAGAAAAGACCTTTGTGTCCTTTTGCATGAAGAACTATTCAAACTCCGTCCAGTGAAATCGGACAAATATAATGAAGCATTTTAGTATATAAAAGTGATAACTGAGCGTTTGTTTGGAACGACGTGAGAGGGTGCTAAAAGTCTTGCGCGCGGATTGCTAAGTGACATTGTGTCCGTTGTGAGTATGTGCGTGCATGTGTACACTTTTTCTTTAATCATCTTCTTATCTGAAAATATTTTGAGAATTAACCAAACTGTACAGGAATGATGCTTGGGACATGCTGTTTTAAGATTCCTTCATTTTATCCTGGTTGGGCTAGATAACCTTGGTGCTTTTGGCTGTTGCATCATCAAAATTGACCCATGTGGTTAAATATAAAAAAAGTCTTCTCAGAATCTGCTGGGCATATTTCAACAAAACTTCAAAGAAAATGATGCTTGAGACATAATCTTTCCAATTCATTCATTCAATCCTGATCATGATGTTAACTTTGGTGCTACGGGCTGTTGCGTCATCCAAAAAGGCCAAGTATGGTAAACTGTAAAAAGAAAAATCCTCTCCGATTAAAATTATTGCACAGAATTCAACCAAACTGTACAAGAGTGATGTTCTGGACAGGCTCTTTTAGATTCCTTCATTTAATCCTGATTGGAATGAAAACGTTTGTGCTTTGGGCTGTTGCGTCATCCAACATTGGTCACAAATGATAAAATCTTAAAAACAAAACTTTCCCAAAACTACTTGGCAGAATTCAACCAAATTTCACAGGAATGACACTTTGGTATTTCTTCATTCAATCCTGTTTTGACTGATTATTTGGGTGCTGTAGGTTGTCTTGTCATCCAAAATTAGCACAATATGGTAAAATATAAAATCATCTTCTTTTATAATATGACATACGTCGCGGGAGTAAAACACCCCAGTTGAAAATTTTTGATATTACATGGCTATTATTACACTATCTAGTGTGATAACTTTGTAAATGAGCTAAAATGTACGGCAACGTTGTGACGTCGCGCACGGTAATGCGGCACTAAAATGTAACGTCAAAATAGAGAACGTCGATTATGTAACCTTAGCGTCTAGTTTCTTTTGTCGCAAAAAAGTTTAACGTAATTAATTTATTACCCCTATCTCTACCGCGATAGGAATGCCAGAATATATAGTAATCTATTTGTGAAATAATCACCCCTTTTCCCTCGCGAGGAATGAAAAAATGACTCATTATTTTAAACTTCGCATAGATGTGTAGACTAACGATTATTTGATTGTCGCTAAGCCCTCTGTTGAGTTGGTCTTATTTTCATTTTAAATTTGAAGATGTATTTGGTTGGACGCTTCTTTTGAACATAATTCAAGTTATAATGCAGAGGAAAATCTAACATTGTAAAACCACCCTATTGTTTTTGCAATGATCAGTTCGAACCACCAGCAGTTTGTTCATATAAAGTGATGTCAGCATTTAACGTCTAAAGAAAAATGACGCATCCCGCCATTATTTTTTCTTATTTTTTTATGTTTGGAAAGTTGTTACATTTTGCTGAGCTTGCTTCGAACTCACTATTTTAAAATCTATAGAACAGCGAGCTACAGTCTGAGAATGCGAGTCTTTTTTAAAAAAAAGAAAAGAAAAAAAAATACTATAAAATTAAGATGAGCGATTTTGCCCCCCCCCCCTTTACACTTATCCGCCTTTTTCACACCGATATTCTTCTAGCTTGGAGTTCCACTTTCTTCCTTTTATTTATTTATTCATTTTTTTATTTATTTATTTATTCATTTATTTATTTATTCATTTATTTATTTATTTATTTATTTATTTATTTATTTATTTATTTATTTATTTATTTATTTATTTATTTATTTATTTATTTATTTATTTATTTATTTATTTGAAATAGCGTTTTTATCAACTCTTTGTTCGTCTGAGGGTACGCCGTTGTTGTATTTTCAACGCATCAAACATAACGTCGCTGTAAGAAAATGCGCGTTTTTCAGATATCGTTCCACACGAACTAAAACCAATGTCTCTTTTGTTTTTAAATATTTTTCCTTGAAATTTGAATATGGTTTTTAAGAGAAAAATAATATTTCTGGACTTAATTTAAATTTTCGTATGATGAAAGGGACTGTTACTTTTTAGCGTATTAAGAATAGAAAACCAAGGTTTATAAAAGCCTGAAAAGATTTCGTTCCACACGGTTTTCGGGTTATTAATTTTCCGTTTAAATGTCAAATTGATATTTATTTACATATTCAATATATACAGAAAAATAATATTTCAAATATAAAAGTTGGTTGCAATTGGACCATTTTTAATGAAAATATAAAGGAAACTCGCCAATTTTTCTGCGTCTTAATGTTTGATGTTACGCTTCACTTTTTCTTAAACATGGCACAATATTTTTCTTGTTTGTCGTTAAAATTCGATTTCCATTGGTAAAATTATTGGATGTCATACCAGTTTCAATTTGACGTATTTTCAAGAAGTTTAAACATTAACAAACTATAAAAAAAATATAAGATGTTTACCTTTCGGCGATGCTTTCATGTTACATGTTACACGCTTTTTTTCGCGTAAATTACAAATTGAAACCCCTTTTAGCTAAATTCTACTAAAATAGTTTGCCATAAAAGTGCGATGTATAAATTGGCAATGGTTTAAGCGTTATTTTGATATAAGATATAAGAATGGTGAAAGTAAGGAGTCTTGTAAAGATAAGTTTTAAACACATGGGGTGGCGTTTTTTAAAAAGTGCCGCATTACCGTGCGCGACGTCTGTATTTTCATTGTGAAAATGACGTCATAATCCATTTGCTGACGTAATTTCGTAAACAGCGTTTTATGTTTCGCAGAATTACTTGAATCGATGAATATCTAATTTTACTCGTGTCATATTATAAATAGAAAATCAAATTTGCGCTCATTTTATACCGAATGTATTACGCTCGTCATCTAAAACAGATAAAAAAAAACTCGGTGCGGACTCGTTTTTATCTGTGTATAGAAACTCACTTTATAAATTCGGTATTCCATAACCACTCATTCAAAATCCTCTATCTCTAAAACTACCGGTCATAATTCAACAAAACTTCACTTGGATGAACTTAAAGGTAGCAATATACTCGTGGCGTCATATTCTCTGTCCAATGATTTTTTTCTTGTTCACATATGTTGTACATTAAGATTGTATAGACATAATATGAAAATTTGAAGGTACCTTCAAAGCTCGTTTTCATGCTAGAGTTATCTGTCCTTAAGTGGTAATGGCCATTTTTCAGTAAAACGTTTATATTCGTTTTAGGTCTAGTATAAGCTTATGCCTGATCGCTATTTGCTACATACATGCTGATAGTCAAAATACACAATAACTGTTCCCAAGGAATTTTCTCATCCATCGATAACGTTTGCATTATGTACCTTTTAAAGTTAAAAGTGCACGAACTAAACTGACATGACCGCCAAGGCAACGTCGCCAGCTGTTCAATGTCCGGCGTCCTTGACCACTGCGCTACTGAGCCAACCCCAAAAAAGGTTGGTGTAATAAAGCATATATAAAGCTATCTCACATTGAACAACACTCCTCGAGTTGATGGTAATTCATACAGCAAGGTAAATCTTGAAATTACAAGGTAAATGATATTGGAATAGCTTTTGGAATGAAACTGAATGTTTCCGATATGTGAGTTTTGAGAGAAATTCAAATATTCAAATAATTCAATATCACTAAGTTCGTGTAATTAGATGGAATTTGCGGCACACTCCTTGAACAAAATCTTCATACTTTTCTGGGTTTTTGACAAAATTGCCTCACAAGCCATTAAAATCGTACAATAATTTGATAGATTTAAATAAATATTAATCAATTATAGCGTTTTTTCAGCGTTTAGTACACTTTGGGTTTTTTTTCATCGTATAATAGTTTAATGTTTGGAATGCATCGAATGAAGCACTGAGCGAGTGATTTTTTTTTTAATTTTATGTTCTGAATCATTCGGAACAAACGCTCGGACTTTTCCGTAAACCGGAAGGTACCTCGGACGTAACTGTAGTAACTTTTTGTCAATTTTAGGTATTCCGGCTCCTGGTGGTACTTTGGTTAATACGCTTGAAGAAAAGCAAATTCCTTTAATGCTTTCAGATCGTCTATTGAGATCATTTTGGCATATTATGATTTGAAAGCAAAACGCAGTAAAGCTATACAACCAATTTTTACCTTAGGTTGATTTTGCTTTTCGCAGCGTCATCCTTCGTCGTGTTTGTGACGTCATATAAACCCACGTGCGAATTGACGCGCTTTCATGACAGCGCCCGTATTATTCCCGAGGTCTATTCCGTAGAATCGCCGAAGGTTCCCGATTGGTTCTGAATGAGTGACAATTTTACGATGTTTCAGGCGTACTTCCTCAACTCAGTTTTGGGTATGCAGCATTTTGCATGCTCGCGTACAATGTAGTTTCTTAAAAGTGCAAAATCTTTCTTCGTGAACTCAAAGGCGTTTTGTGAATATTATATAATACAGTGTAAATAAAGGTATAAAATTCAAAACTTCAAACACTTATGTGTTGTTTCGCACCTCGTATTCTAACAGCGTAATAAGGTTTTAAGCCTCATACTTTCATGAGATCTAGAAGTACCTAATAGTACGCTAAAGAACATCGCGAAATTGACAAGGTGAATGATTTTGGAATGATTTTGGATTTAAATTTAAGAGTGCCAAAGTATGTTATGAGTTAGTCTTGAGTTAAATCTAGGGGAGGCAATACTATATCGATTATTTCTTCCGAAATTACACCCCCTCCCTTTCATGAAATTTCCGAGCTTTTCAGTTGTTGTGTCTTACAGACAAAATCAGACGCTAAAAATTAAACACCAGCCATTTCAAACGTAAAATGATTTTATCGATTTGAATTAAATTAAGATCGCTTTAATAATTTCGCATTTTTTTAAACAATTTCCTTTAGTTTATTATTATTATTTCTCGAGGATAACACGATAAAGGGTCGAATGACTCTTATTTCCATCATGGTCCTAACTCATTCCAGATCTTGTCCTGCACAGAGAAGAGAGGCAATGGTTTCTAACCACTGCTACCCTCTTCTACAGCTGGGTTGACAGGGGCTCTGCCTGTAAAGTGTCCTGCCCAAATACACTACCCGCCTCCGGTGGGGCTCGAACCCGCAACCATCAGGTTACGAGTCGAGCGCGCTAACCACTCGGCCAACGGCCAATTTCGAATTGTTTTTGAATGGTTTGAGTGACTGTTTGGAATGACTGAATGGAGCGCTGAGCGAGTAATTTCGATGGGTTTTCATAGAAATGAGTGTCAATTCATTTTTCCCCATTCAAAGAGTTAACAAATATTTTATTCGATGTTTAAGGTCTGGTTAAAACACCACTCGAACTTTCTGATAGCCGCGAACTTAACGCGCTTTTAAAAAGATATCGACTCACGCCCATTCGAAAATATTCATTTTCGCGAACTTGAAAGGATTATTCACATGTACTATTAAAATGTCATTATCTTCTGCGATAGCCTTTATCTCCGAATCTTTTACATTTTTTATTTAAGCAGTTCCAAGATGTCCCCTTTATTTATGTAGTAGCATATATGTAATGTCCTATCTTTATCTTACTATCTGTAATTATAGGTCAGTACCGCTTCGTACCAACTTAATCAACCCTTTCATAATAAAATATGCAAAAAGCTGAAATTATATTATGTATATTGATAAAGTATTAAATCTGTTTAAATCTGTATAATATCGACGATGGCGACCAAAACCTCGTAAAAACATACTGTGCAAAACTGTAGGTACATGTACGACGGTTTGTTGAGTAATGCATTGACTTTTTGTGAACATGCTGTATCTTTTACGGAGCCCACTTATTTCAGGCCCGGGGGAGTCCCATTGCTATTATTATTATTTTTTTTTTGCCGGAAACCAGCCCTGCGTTCAAGCTGAAAAGATTTTGGAAACCGTTTTCAAATTATATTTCGCTTAGCACGCAAGTGCACGTGCAAAGCGAGGTATAACTTGTACCGTTTTGTTATCCTGAACGCAGGGCTGGTTTCCGACTGAAAAAACAACAACAACGGGACCCGTTCGGACCAGAAATAATCCCGTATGGATTTTGTATTTGACTATCTTTAGGGTGCATGATAAGCCGACAGCACTTTATTTATTTATTTATTTATTTATTTATTTATTTATTTATTTATTTATTTATTTATTCATTCATTCATTCATTCATTCATTCATTCATTCATTCATTCATTCATTCATTCATTCATTTATCAAATCGTTGACCAATTGAAAGTCGCGTGTTCTTTCTTAAAAGTCATCTGATTGTTTTAACATTATTACATCTTTTTATTGAACGAAATATGAGCCTGTGCGTGTCGTTTCTAAAATTTAATTTGTGCGAAGGAGGCAAATATTCAGAATTCTAGAAATCTATGTAGTCCAAATGGAAAATTACCTGACTATCTTCAAATACTTTGATACCATATGCATAAGCTGACCAGCATGAGTCGATGCATGCACACATTCGAAATTTTGTAATTGTCACACGCACGCTCATATATATATATAACTTCTGATATAAGCTTTCAATCGTATTCCTTTACATTTTCGATTCCTTTTCACCTGCTTTAAGAAATAAACGCGCGCTATAGTAAACTTCTTCTTCTTCTTCTTCTTCTTCTTCTTCTTCTTCTTCTTCTTCTTCTTCTTCTTCTTCTTCTTCTTCTTCTTCTTCTTCTTCTTCTTCTTCTTCTTCTTCTTCTTCTTCTTCTTCTTCTTTCAACAAAGCAAGCTCGTATGAATTTCAAAAAAAGAAAAGACAATGCACATAAACAAATTTGTCGGGCAAAAAAATAAAAGAAATGATAGCTGTTGTTATATTGAATAAAAACCTTCGAAAAATGTAAATACAATTAAAATCAAAGTGTTGAAAGTACAATATTTACATATCGTGAGACAATATATCTTCAAAATACTTTTAAACTGTCCTGATTGGAAAAGGAAAATGAGGTGGTACAGACTAAGATCAGTCCGACGTGTGTACAGTCGGTATTTGACTTTGCTTCCTGTCAAATAAGGCATATTTAAGGTTCAGCTTGAAAACGGTTAACTTTTCTATATTTAAAAAAAATATATTGGTTTCAAAATGTTACAATGATGTGTTATCAACATATTTGAAGAACAATCGGTAACGGTGTTTGGTGGCACCGATATACTTCTATTTTCTGAAGGATCGACCCGGGACAAAATCGTACGGGTCCATCTGTAGCAAATCTTTGAAGACTTTGCACTGAATGAGCTGGAATTCTGAATTTCTACGAACTGTAAAAGCTTGTTTCTTCGATGACTAAAAAGAACTGGGTTGGCATTTTACAGAGAGAAGGCTAAACACAATATTGTACAAAAGTTGATAAATACATCGGAAATTATGTTAAAATTTCTCCAAAACGAATTAATATGTAAAATCATCATGAAAAACGTTTCTTGCAATAAGCAGTTTATTCGTTTTTCAATAATATTCGATGGATTTTCTTTTAAAAGTTGTTGATTATGATAGTCAAATTTTACATCTAAAATTGCTATTTAGGGTATTGGGATACCAGAATGATTAAAATTATGAATTCGGATCCGTTGGAATTTCGGCATGTAGACCACTATATGAGCCTGTAAGTGACATTTCAAACAATTTTAAATGTGCGCCAAGCAAAGACTCAGGCGAGCCTGTACAGCCTGACCAGGAACTTCACTTTGCGCTGTCTAGAAAGGTAGGATCCAAAAGTGTCTTTAGAAAGTCAGGCAAATTTCTAATTATACTACGTGTTGGTCTAGGTTGGGTAATGTTTGCCCGTCAGGCACATGCGAAATTGTTGGAAATGTCGCGTACGGGCTCATTCCTCGTAGTTCTACAATGGTCTCAAAGATATGGAGACGTTAAATCTATTTGATACTATCATTTCTTTTGTTATCGTTGTTTCTTAAAAAAGTCAGGTAATATTCTTCTTACATTTTCGCCAAGGAGTTTAGTTTCCAATGATATCGTTTGTCCTTAAGCACAGGGGCCTGTTTTACTTAACATCTTACGATCATTTTTGCGTAAGTCAAATATTAAACGTTCTTCTAGATTATTTACTAAATATGGAATTCGGCCTTGCATCAGCTCATTTGAATCGTCTTCAAAAGACGATTCCGATAAGATGTTGCAAGGCATGAACAAACCAAGTACGATTTGTGATTTTGACTTACATTTTTTTACGGAAATTGTAGTAAAACGGACCCGTAATACTTTTTAGTATCATCAAACAAATCTTTAAATTGCCTTACATTCTCTATATTATTAGCATCATATATTTATAACTTGCCCGCCGTAAGATCTCATACGTCAAGAAAAAGACCTGTTGAGCGCATGGTGCCAAAAAAAATCTTAACATTTTGGAAAATCTTATACGTGTATGATTAATTGTGCGTGTGATCGTGCATAACTTTTCTAGGGAATCACTTAACATTATTCTTTATTGCATAAACACAAATGGTTACAGCATGTCAAATTATATAAATTCACCCATAAATGTAATAACCATGCAGTATTCGCAATTCGTTATGTCCAGAGTTTACTATTATAAAAATAATAATAAAAATAATAATAATGATAATAATAATAATAATAATAATAATAATAATAATAATAATAATAATAATAATAATAATAATAATAATAATAATAATAATAATAATAATAATAATAATAATAATAATAATTAAAATAATAATAATAAATAATAATAATAATAATGATAATAATTATGATAATACGTATGATAAAAATTATAATAATAATATTTTTATTTTAAGAAGATAAAACATAAAATTCAACCAACAATGAGATAGAAACGTGCCTTTGAATAATGTTGCCTTCTCTCAATCTCAGACTCTCACCCCTATCCCTAACTCACACACACGCACCCGTCCACTGTCACTCACTCACTCACTCACTCACTCACTCAATCGCTCATTCAATCTAAAGATACAAGAAAGTTGTCCTCTTGCTTTGGCATTTTTTCAGAATCCCGTGGATTCTTCGTGGAAAATCGAAGAAAACGGTTAGCAGTAGTTAGTAGGTTTTTCATCGGGACAAATATATATGACCCGTCACCCGAAAAGGGACCGTCTTGTAAGTGCGTAAAGTGTCGATCCTAGTCAGACTGCGCGGACTGCGCAGGCTGACTAGGGTCGAAACTTTTCGCAATCAATTAATTTTCTGAATCTAGAATAATCATTCTACCTTCCTGTGAAAGAATTTTGGAAATGCGACCCCTGGTTGGTCTGTACTAGAACAAATCTCTTTTTTAAATTTTTATTTTATGGAGTTCCCAGATGGTCCCTTTTCGCGTGACGGGTAAATATAATGTGCAATATACGGCTGAAGTATGAAAGTAAATATTTGGATAACGTGGTGCCATGCGACTTGAGGACGTGTCAATTACTGGTGGACTTTATTTGCTTCGATGTTTTTAATGAAGTAATCGTTTAGACAGAATTGAGTATTGATTTATCTTTATTAGAAAAACCAAGAAAATAAGTTATAAGTTATTAATACAAAGCAATTGTACTGCTGCATCGCGATGGTACAAATGTATGCATTTTATCGGGGGAAACGAATAGCGGACAGACATATCGGGGGCTAAGTGCAAAACTTATGAAAATGCCTATAAATTAAAAGGCGCTTCCAATAGATAGTTTGTCTTGACTCCTAAATATACAGTTAAAACATCATTAATTAGACAGTGCGAATGATGTTAGAATGAAAATGAATTAATGGGACGAGCGATTTTTGGTTGAATTTAAACAGAGTAAATGTAACACCGCTTACAAAATGAACGAAATTAGCGTTACTTATTACCTCCCTTAAAGTTGTAGACCGGTTTACAAGGTCCGCAACGTTTTTGAAGTAATGAACTTTAACAGAGTTGACCGAGTTTTCCTAATGATTTTCATTAGGAAACCTCGGTCAACATTGTGAAAGTTTATGAGTTCCGAAATGTTGTGGAACTATCACGGTTCCACTACGTTAATCAAAAATCTGCGCACTGTTCTTTGAACGAATTTATGTGTCTTCACAGACCATCTAAAAGTAATAAAAATCTTCACCGGCCAATAAAATCTTGGAATATTTTTGTCTATTTTTATTAATTTAGGGGTCGTGGTTTTAAGGATTTCGGGGCGTTTTGAATGTTTTGAGAATGGATTTGGAATGAATTGCGCTAATTTAGATGAGTATTATTTCAGAGTGTTATTTGTTGTAGACATAAGAATACACAGATAGGCATGTTAGTTACATGTCACAGAAGTAATATAGAAACAGAAATAAAATACCATTCAGAAAACATGTTAATTCACAGAAATGTAGATACATAGACTAAAGCTTAACTTTAACAATTGAAAAGTGAATATTTTACGAGAAGAATGGGATGAATTTCAACGAAATTTCTACTTCTTACGATGGAAATTTTTTTCACAATAAGATAATTATATCTCACATAGGTGATATAAGAACCTATATGACAAATTTGGAACATGTATTCCTTTCGTAGTTTTGATTTATAAAAAAAACATGTTTCTCATGATTTTCAGGCGATGAAATAATAAGCTGGGCTATTTTCATCAAAAGATTATTAAAATGCAATAACAGAATTTCAATTGTCATCTATGAAATACAATATTACTGAAACATTAATGGCGTCAGAGAAACTGCTAATTCATAATGACATATTGAATCTCGCGAGATTGGAGGCGACATCTCACACAATCGGTGCTATTCTGCTCCTATCGGCACGAATACCTTTAGACAAGAAGACCTAAAATAGACTGGTACTTTTACATTGTGTAGAAAAAGAATCTCTACTGGAAGGATAGGAGAAGTCATCACAAAACCTTAAAAAATTCCATCGGAGCTTGTGCGTGAAAATTCAAACAATTTTATACGTGTCATTGGCGAAGACCATGATCAACCTATAGCTTTATCAGAGCTCTCTTTTTTTCGAGGAGGGGGGGGGGGGAGGGGGGTGACATCAAATGGCATTAAAAGTGCATTGAAACGAGCAGATTCTTAGTACACTATGTGACCATAACAAGGCTATAGCAATTATTATACGCTCGGCTTCTATGGGGTGTGATACGTTAGACTGTTTAATGTCTGGCTTCACGTGCATCAAAAAGGCAAAAGAAATGCTTCCGTCTAAAAAAAAAATGACTAAAAAAAAATGATCTATGTTATCTTTTCTTATCATGACGTTTATTCGACTAATCATTTTATAGGCCTATATCGCTGAATCATTTACACATATCAGAACTTCGTGAAAATGACCAGGTGAATGATTTGGAATGATTTCGCAGTGAAATTGTATTGATTAGATGAGCGATTTTTGATTATCAATATCAATACATTTTAAAGGAAGGTAGATAGAATATCGTCAATTTGAAATTGGAGATATTCTTTTACCTCCCTTTGCTATTTCCATGAAAAGATATTTGTTCCTTTTATGAGAAATCTTCAAATGTACGCATGTCATTGAAATCATGTATAGCTCTATGCAATCTAAATGAAGAAGATAAGCGGTTTTCATAGATGCTTTCATAAAGTCTCAAATGGTTTTTTAATGATTATTTAGATATCATGAACGAATTATTTAGGTTAATTTTGAGAGGTGGGGTGTAAGACGAATTAACTTCATGTATTTTTCAATTCACAGATTTTTCCATTTGGTGTATCAGGTTCAAATGAGAGCATGAAATTGGGAATGGAATAAACAAATAGTTATGCCTCCTTCCCAAGTAACAGACACAAGTTCTTGGCAATTGTTATATATTGCGTACGTAACCATCTTTCTATTGGAAGGCATACATGAACGAACACATTTTGAAGTCGAAGGAGCGAAATATCGTAAATACAGTTTTCTTAAACCACAGTAAGAACATTAAGCACACGAGACAAGGTGAATGATTTTGGAAAGAAATTGAATGAGTATGTGGGGCGAGTTTTGGGTAAAACTAACGGGAGGTAATCAAATATCGAATAGCTATATTTATTACCCTCCCCCCCCTTTGATAAGATATGCATAAAAGTTCTATAAATTGCTTCCTATCCATTCAAGAACAAATCAGACGCTTATATGTTCAATAATGTCAGTGAAATTGCGATTTTTTTCAAGTTGAATGTATTTTGCATGTAGTTGTTGATCTTGTCTCTTTTAGTGAGTTTGGAGCGTTTTTGAATGGTTTGAGTGATAGTTTTGAATGAATAAATGAAAGGGCTGAGTGAGCGAATTAGAATTTTTTTGATTGAGATGAATGCCAATTTCACGATGTTACTAATTGTAACAAAACGGTGAAACTGTTTGCAAACTATACACTGCGTTAAATTTGCTTGCGTGCAAAGCGGGGTATAAGTTGCTCAATAGAATGCACCGTTTGGTTATTCTGCACACAGGGAAGGTTTTGATCACTGTTTTACTGTTTTATTTTTTTGCGAATAAATAATGAAAATAAAATAAACGGAATAACCTTTTAGAATCTAATGAAAAGGGCCCATTATGAGTCCATGTTTAAAGCTACTAATTAGATTTGACGGTCAGAATAAACGGTGATAGGATGCGCAACTTGTCTATAAGTGGTTTATTTGAGGTGAAAACGAGTCGACCAACCCTCTCAACTCAATTAATATCTATTCAAATATTGTCCAAACCCTGTGTAATAAAGTTACTGAGCCGTTGGATTTTCTTTTGATTTTTGTTCGTATTTCTTTTTCTACTTTTATGACTGTCACCGTCATTATTATCATGCCGCCCCCCCCCCCCTTTTCTTCGAAAAGGGGGTATAGTGCTTTGCACTTGCCGGTCGGTCTGTCGGTCGATCGGTCCGTCCGTAGACCCTTTTTTGTCCGGAGCATATCTAATAAAGTATGCAGGCTATAATCATGAAACTTCACAGGTGGATAGATCTCAATGAGGAGACGCGCATTGCATAAGAACCATAACTCTACTTATTGTATTTTGTGAGTTATTGCCCTTTGTTGATTGACAAAGAATAGGCTATTGACCTGCTTTTATTGGGGGCATAAATGTTTTACAAAAATCTCTTGTAATATTTATTATCATTAACGAAGGTACAGATTTTCAAATTTATCAACCCATTTGCACAAGGGTTTTGACGGCATAAAAGAAGCAGCGAAGTTTCTCATAATTTTTGACTTCATGAACTTTCACAATGTTGACCGATGTTTCCTAATGAAAATCATTAGGAAACTTTGGTAAAAACTGTAAAGTCAATCACTTCCGAAATGTTGAGGAACTATTACGGGCCCACCACCTTAATTTTTGAAAAGAAGACGTCGCAGTACGTTCAGTCTGACTTGAGTCGATGCTTTGCGCACTTCCTAACCCGTATCTTTTCGCCTTACAGTTCATATATTTGATTAATTGATTGATTGAATGGAGTTTAACGCCGCTTTCAACATTATTTCAGTTATATCGCGGCGGCTGGAGCACCTAACAATGGTTTCCTGGTATTTCTCTCACCAGTACAACCACCACATTCTTTCCTAGCCTCCAGCTACTATCTCACATTGTTCTACGATTATCAACCCATTGGTGAGAGACAAATAGTCGGAAAGAATGAGTGCCGCCGTCGGGGATCGAACCCGGGACCTCTAGATTGACAGTCCGACGCGCTACCAACTGCGCTATGACGGCGGCTATATATTTGATTAATGAAAAACCCAAGATATCCCTCTAAATCATAGATTAATTTAAAAATTCATAGATTTATAATTGATTTAGTGATATATTTCATTGACGGGTAAGATTAAAGATTGAAGGTATTTACACCGATTTTTTTTTTTTCTTTTTTTTTTTTTTTTTTTTTTGGGGGGGGGGTCAAACTTGTTCTAAGTTCAAACAAAATTTGTTTATTTAAAAAAACAACAACAAAAAAACAGTGTGCTAACATCCCACATGATATTTTTTTCATAATATCAAATGGATATTTTTAGAACAAAGAC